>APFE030197842.1:0-12998 GCA_000404065.3 Pinus taeda | reverse complement strand
TGAAACCTCAACATTTTTATATGCGGATTATTCCTTTAAACGACGCGTCCATCCATGCGGCCGACTCTCCAAATAATATGCTCATGTCGGCTCCATTTATAATTATCTTTTATTTACATATACGTATTTCTTTATATTTTAATGGCCATTTCCATTATATATATAAGCCACGTATATTTTCCCACATATGATTTCCGCATGCCCATTTATGGAACCTCCATTCGTTCTCTCTCCACATGCATCATATTATTTTAATGGAACCTCCATTCGTTCTCTCTCCACATGCATCATATTATTTTAATGGAACCTCCATTCGTTCTCTCTCCACAACGTATGTCAGTTCACCCATGCATCCCCTAGTTGCCAATTTAACAATGATAAACTGAAATTGCTAAAAGAAGATCTATATCATTCGAAGTAATTACCAATAGTTCAGAAATATTGTGCTTGTATCTATTGCACTTGAAAAAATAACATTAAACCCTACCCAATCCTTGATGTAACCTCGAATTATTGAAGGATTTTGCTGTTATAATTTTCTGGTTAGTGTTGACCCACACACTTTTTGTGGGCTGAGTTAATTAGAAAGGAAGGTCAGGTGTAACCTATTCAGACCTCTAGATCTTGTTGTGAAATTAGATTTGAAAAAGAATGATGTATAAGTAGTTGTTCATTCAATAAGAAACTTGTCTTACTTTGTCTACTTTATTTATAGTTTCATATTACAGCTTTCCTATCTCATCCATTGTTGCACATTATTCTTGGTTATAATTTCATGGTTGTGATGGTGCATTTTGTATAAGAGCTCTCACTTGTTATCGCATAATCTAAATATCTGCTTTCAACAAAGTATGGCACATCAGTGAATGGCTTAACTACGTCTTCTCCATAATAATCAAGTCTCCTTGCTTTTTGATCTTGACTCATCACCTAATTGGATAGACACTACTCTTGGTAGTCAGTCATCACTTTTGCTCTAAAGAAAATCTTAAAGTAATCTCTTCTAGGGTTTCCCCACTTTTGTTAGAAAAGAACTGGCCCGGAGTGAGAAGAAGAGTTGTTGTGGTGACAATCAACAGCTTATAAAATGCCCCTAGAGTTTCACTCCAATCAGGGACTTGAATACCTTTGACTGCAGGCCTAGGAGGTAACACATTGCATGCTAGTATGCATTGCATTCTATATATAAGAAGTTTTGGTTGTAGGATGGAGGAACACTGATCTGTAACAACATACTCTCAATAAAATAGGCTTCTGGTGGTTAATTTATTTATTCTTAAATACTCCAATACATTGAATTCATAAAGGCATATAGTTTATCAAGTACAAAACAAATATGGCTTATAAAAATGTCAAAAAAATGTATGAGGGATAAATTAGTGATCAATAATATTCAAGAGCTGCAATCATGTAATGGCAGCTTTTTATTAACTAATATGATATCATGTATATCAAAATAGAGTTGCTTTTGAAAAGACAATTAAAAAATAGAAGCTACTAATCTAACCCATAACATTCAAACAAAATTAATCTAAGATAGTTAAATTACTAACTGTTATATAGCTCTCTGGATTGAACTTTTGACAAACTCCAAGCAAGACTGAATCAAGTTTCTCTAAAGCACTACCAACCCACACCTGCAAAAACATAACAACAACAAAGAAAAATGCTTCTGAAGTAAAATACGCAAACAGTTTCAAAGAATATAGTAATGAACTGTGCCTAGAATATCTGTAAATTAGCATTGTAGACACTCCAGTCACTATGAGTCAAAAGATATCACGTACAAACTTTATATGGTAAACATCATTGTTTTATTCCAACAAGATTCCATACTAAAAGCTTCCATATATATTTCCATTCAGACAACCACTCATATGTTAGTAAAGTACAAATGGAACATGCTGGCATTTATATACTATAAAGTTAAGGAGCAATGTTCACCCCCCATTAAAATCGAAATAACCTGTCCAAAATTTTGGGGTGAAGAGATCTTCACAGTGATGAAAATGCATTCCTAAATAGGAATATACAAAAAAGTGTATTTGGAACAGCCTGAAAGGATTTGCAGTTGAAGGAAAAGAAAAGTTGGTATGTAAGTTGGTGATGGCCTTGTATGGATTAAAACAAGCCCCTCAAGGCATTATATAAAAGATTAATAAGCATCTTGATTCTAGAAGTTTCAAGAAAAGTGATTTTTATCATAACTTCTATATCAAAGAAAAATGTGAAGAAATTATCAATGTAGTTGTATATATTGATGACTTAATTGCATGTAATAGTGATGACTTGATTCAGAAAGAAAAGAAGTCTTTCTAAATCATTTGATATGACTAACTTGAGATTGTTACATTACTATTTAAGCACTGAAGTTTGGAAACAACTAAACAGAATTTTCTTCTCACAAACAAAGTACACTTTGGAATTCTTTGAAAAGTTCAGAATAGAAGATTGTAATTCTGACAAAACAGCAATAGAGGTAAACTTAAACTTCGAAAGAAGATGAATCTGAGTTAGTGAATGAATTACTTTATCATCAACTTGTAGAAGGATTGATCTATCCTACCACAATTAGAACAAACATAACTTTTGCGGTTGGAATGTCATCAAAAAATTTGAACTATCCTAGGCAAACACATTGGAATGCCACAGAGAAAACTTAGATATATCAAAGGTACTTCACAGTTTGGCATTTTGTACTAGAGAATGATAACTTCATGTTGCATCATATTGGATTCTGTTAGGGATCAATTGATTCCATATATTGCTGAAGATAAGACTGCTAAGGCTATGTGTGATGTTATTATTGCATTGTATACCATTAATAATGTGAATCAACCCATCAATCTAAGAGGACAGCTTCATAATCAATATTTTCCCCTTGGTTGAGCTCCCCAAGGAGGGAATGGAGCATTGAGTGATCCTGGAGTTGAGGGATCTCTGGATAATAACATCGATCAATCTACAAGTCTAAGGAGTCAAGGTCGTGAGATCAAAATGACAAAGAATGATATTGTAGCATCATACTTAATATCTCAAATAAGATATCAACTCAAAGCCATTGACCAAAAAGTATCCAGCAAAGTCTTTGTAGTTGTGGCAAATGGGTGGCTTTCCTGATTCCTGGGATCCTTTCGCAGCAAGCATTAGTGGAAGAGAAATTGCTCCATATTTTGAAAAGCTATCGGTCGCTTGCACTCAAGAAGAATCAAGGCTCCTTTCCAGAGGCAAGATTGCAAATCCAGGGGAAGACACTCAAGCTTTTGCAGCCCACTCAAAGAATAACAAGGGTAGAAGAAATTTTGGAAGATTTCAAAGAAGTTCAATTAGAAGATCTAATTCAAGACCTGCTCCACAAAGAAGACCTCCTCCTCAAGATAAAAGAGACATGACAAATGTGCAATGCTTCCGTTGCCAAGCATATGGTCATTATTAAAACAGGTGTCCTCAAAGGAATGAATATCAAAGGGATGACTATCAAAAGAGTTATTATCGTAGCAATGATGATCGAAAGAGGAAACAGAAGCGCCGTGCTTCTACAGCTGAACTTAATGAATCTTCACATAAGAGGAGACGTAGAAAGAGAGATTTTGATGATGAATATTCATTTTATTCTCCTTTTACAAGTTCCACTGCAGGTCATTATGAGATATGGTTGCTGGATAATGGTACCTCTACAGACATGACTAGAAGTTGTGAACATCTCTCTGATTAATTGAAAAGAAGATAGCACAAAGGGTTGATCTTGGAGATAATGGCAAATATGAAGTCAAAGGCATTGGTTCATCATCCTTCCAACTGGAATCAGGAGGTGATGTATCTATTAACAATATTTTATATGTTCCTCGTTTGAAGAAGAACATGTTGTCTATTTCATCTCTTGAAGACAAAGGATATAGAATTGCTTTCGTTGATGGACAAGTTCTAATATGGAAGGACTCCTCTTTTGAACCTGCCAAAGTCATTGGTGTGTGAATTGGAGTTCAATATTGTCTCCTCGGACGCTCAATTCAAGCCTCATTACACAACAACACTGATCTTTGTGAGCTATGGCATCAAAAACGCCCTCATGTTCATAATAAAGCCTTGTCTAGATTGAAAGATTTTGTTAAAGTGTACCTCAAATCAAAATTGAGCATGATGAAGTATGCAAAGGATGTGCTCTTGGGGAAAATGTTAAAGGACAATGTACTAGCAGTGATAGTAGATCCAAAGGAATCTTTGATCTTGTGCATTTTGATGCTTGTGGGTCTGCGTCTGATAAGACCTTGGGTGGTCATATGTACTATGTTAATTTCATTGATTATTACTCTCGAAAAACATGGATTTATTTCTTGAAATACAAGGATGAATTAGTTGAGAATTTTCGAGAATTCAAAGCACAAGTTGAGAATGCTTCAAGAAGAAGGATCAATACTCTAAGGTTTAACAATGGAGGAGAGTATGTATCCAAGGAATTGATTGCTTTCTGCAACGATGCTGGAATTAAGAGGGCATTGATAGTTCCCTACTATCCTCAACAAAATCGAATCGCCAAAAGCAAGAACAGAACCATTATGGAAGCTTCCAAGGACATGCTTCATGAGCAAGAGTGCCAATGTTTCTATTGGGAGAAGCTTCAAAGGCAGTTGTTTATATTCAAAATAGCGAGAAGGCCAAGTTAGTTTGCCAGAAGCAAAAGGAGAATTCCCAGTTTTTTTTCTCCAGCTTATTTGAGTTTCCCAGTTTTCAAAGGAGATGGTTGCAACAAAACTCAAAGATCAAGATAGGTTGGACGAAGCCTCAAACTTTGGTATCTGGAAAACCAAGATGCAATTCCTTTTGGATAAGCAAGGTCTAAACGAGTTTGTGACAGCAGTGATTGTTGAACCAACAGATCCTATCCAGTACCATGAGTACAAGAAGGATATGGCCAAGGCTAAGAGGATGGTTCTCAATGGGGTTTGAGATCACATTGTCCCGCATATCGTAGAGAGGAACACAGCGAAGGACATGCGGGATGTCATCGTGAAGTTGTACCAAGATCCATCTGAGAAACAAAAAATGATTCTCAAGGAGAAGCTGAGGACAGTTAAGATACAGAAGGGCAAAAACATGATGTCCTATCAGTTAATTTGGCAGCCCAAGGACAAATTCCAATCATGGGACTAGTCCTCTTTCCGAGAGGACCAATTTTGACCTTTGAATCACTTGATTCAAACATGGGAAAGTGTATTTTTGAAGTGAAGCCCACAGTTGCACAAATTGTCAAGGTCGACCTAAGAACAAATTGCCCCTCCAAAGTTGCATATAAATACAAGTGACCTCAAGCTCATTTCGACATCACATCAACACATTCTTCTTCTCTCTCTTGATTTGTATGGATCATATAGGTTTGAGGCAGCATTATTCTTTTCACACGTGCAAGGTCCTTGGAGGCATCTTTGACTTTTTCTGTGTTGACTTTTTGTAGGGCAGTATGACCGAGTTTTTCTTCATGGTTTGACTTGCTTTGACAGGGGAAACTTCAATCTTTTGAGGCCAAGTTGACTGGCAGAAGAATAGAAGCAATCTGGGCAGTTTGACTAGGGGTTGACTGCAGACTTTGAACGTTGGAAATCGCTGATTTGACCATAGGAAATTCTCTCTCCTTTGACTGAGTTTGACTGGGATTCTGGACTAATTTTGGGCTGACTTTGACCTGCATTCAAGGCCACATTTATTGCTGATTTGAAGGGTTGATGGTTGACTTTATTGACTGGTTAGGGCAGACTTTCACTACTGTTGACATGGACAGAATTGCAGATTTATGACAGTTGACCAGATTTGACTTTTCATCATTGGTATCTTGGATTTATGGTTTGACTTGGTTGAGAGTCAAATCCTTTGACTTTGACTCTTGTTGATGGACATTGCGCACTGTACTCTCTGCTGAACATTTTATGACTATCTAATAGAAGAAGAATTTCAAAAGGATTTCCCCCTTGTGGGGTTTTTCCCTAGTCTTTGACCAAATTGGTGTCTCTTGTTGATGTGTTGAGTGTCTCCTATTGTCATTGCATTTACTGTTCTATCTTCAATCACTGGTTTATTGGAAGAATTAATTGTTATTGAGAAGATCGCCAAATGAATAAGTGAATTGGGCTAAAGTAATTGATACAGCATGGTGCAATGTAAAAATTAACACTATTTCACTAGGATTCAAGGTGTCAGAGATGAACTTGCAGTTCTTGGAGAGAAATTGTCAGATAGTGAGCAGGTGCGCACATCACTCAACGGGTTTACCAAGGAGTGGCGTACATTCATCCAAGTAATTTTTGGGCGAGACACACTTCCTAGATGGGAGCGCCTATGGAGTGACTTCACTCAAGAGGAGCTAAGGCTCAGTCTCGTAGAGGGTACTACGAGTAACATTAGCAAGGGATTGAAGCTAGAGAAGGAGGAAAATGTAGCTCTAGCAGGGAAAGGAAAAGCGAAGAAAGGTCCCAGTCAGGGATAAGGCTCGAAGGGAGAGAAGAAGAAGAAATCCCTATTGAAGGTCAAGTGCTTCGGATGTGGTGAGCTTAATCACTACGTCAGCCAATGTCCAAAGAAGAAGAAGAACAAGTTGGGGAAGCAAATAGCAACTTCGACAGGGACTGATGACTTGACCGCCAAGTTGGAGGATGGGTTCACTATGTTTGCAGCATTATCCTTAGATTGAAGAGTTTGATACTCCAATATGCAAGATCGAGCAGGCTCCAAGGGAGGAGCTGCAAGAGATCTAGATTTAGCCATGAAGGCTTAATCAATAGATTAGATCCAGTTGTTGAGTATTCCTCTCATGGATCAGTACCTGTTAATTTTTTATAACAATGGTATGTTCTATGCTTAAGCACAATTTACTTCGATGTTCCTTTAGCAACCTAATGACAATTTCCAATTATATCTAGTAGCAATCACATAAACTTATAAACATTGACAGTAAACGCAGATAGAAAATAAAATTATATGCAGAAAACAAGACAAGACAAGAGGACACAAGATGTAGCGGATGCCACGAACAAACCCCAATGTGGGGAAACCCTTTGATCAAATCTTCTTATTATTCTTCAATAGTTCAGCAGAGAGAGAGTACAAATATCATAAATGTAAGCCCAAAACAGATCTGCCAAATCAGCAATCAAACCAACAATCAATGCATTCCTAACCAGAAAGTCAATGGTGGTCAATCCTGCCTCAAAACGTCCTCCAAGCAGCTTGGTCAACAGCAGTCCAATTCGGCATTTTAGGAGAGTTAAAGTCAGCCCAAAACAATTTGATCAACCACAATCAAAGGAGAGAGAAACACTGTTGTAATTTTATGCAGTCAAATCTGAAGTCAACGTTGGTCAAACTGTCCCAAACTCCTCGGTTTTTGTGCCAATAAATGTGGCCTAGAGAAATCAGAATTATGGCCCAAAATCTGAGGTCAACACCAGTCAAATCCCCCTTCGTCAATGCTCTGAAACTTCGACCTGTTTTGACCCAGAAAAACTCAGCCTACTGCCACACATGCAAAGAAGAGAAGCTGCCTCCAAGTGGTACGAACCAAACAAAAAAGAGAGAGATGATGTAATGTGTGATGAGTGAGCGTCCAAATGAGGTAAGGGTCAGTCCTATTTATATAATTTGTTGAGGGTGAGGAGACCCATCTATTGGGCTTCATGAGCCTACATTTGACTAAGGCCGACCTTAATCGTTTGTCCATAAGAAGAATAAATTCATAATTCAATTTCTGCTTCTTAGAATGAGATGATCTTTATATCAAAATTGTACCTCTCCAAAAGAGGAATCCAATGTAATAATCATCTTCATCATATGAGTTGTCCTAAGGTGGAAGTTGGCCCTAGTTTCCAATTTTAACACTCTCTCTCAACTAAGGAGAATTCCACCTGCCAAACCATCTGACATCATCTTGCCAAGTCGTCATCTTGTACCAGCCATGCCATCACTGCCCTACTCTACTCTGCTCTGATCTGCTAAACCATGAAGTAATAATGAAGAAGAAGTGATCAAGAGTGTATCATACCACTCTCCACTGACTAAAGTCAAACCTTGATCCCAAACCAAGTTGCTAAACACCATGCATCCTAGTAATAGGTGGTACGGCAATACACGATGCGTCCAACGGTAGTGCTATGGTCCCTAACCAACTTTTCCCAACTCATTGGCCAGATGAGAGGTACTTCTCATGAGTCGTGTGTCGGGGCATCAGTTAGAGAAGATGAACCATTCATCATGCTCATATGCCATAGGAGAAGGTGAACCACTCATCCTATGCATATGTCAATCGTAGGGGAAGGTGAACCACTCACCCTACATACATGTGTCTGGGTAGGGGAAGGTGAACCACCCACCCTACACACATGTCAACCATAATGGGGTATCACAAGGGAAGTTGAACCACTCACCCAGTATCCAACACACCACTAGGGGAAGGTGAACCACTCACCCTATGGCCGCTCATAGCTAGCTCGAAGAAGTACCCCACGCCCCCAGGAGCTCCTAGAGCTCTGTCTCCAACTCATACGGGACCCTCATAAGAGGGTCGTTCCATGACTCCAAGTTTCTCTCGGAAGGTTAAGAATTTGACCTTCCCGAGAGACTCTGAGAATGTCTGCAAAACCTGCCCATATGTCCCGATGTGTTGGAGCCTAATCGTTCCCCGTTGTACCATATCCCAGATGAAGTGTTACCTGATATCAATGTGCTTAGAGCGATCATGGAACACGGGATTCTTTGATAGACAAATCCTAATCTGGTTATCGTAGAAGATCATGGTGATATCTAGCATGTGCTTAGATAACTCACTAAAGAGCTTCCTCAACCAAACTGCTTCACAACAAGCCATACTCGCAGCAATGTATTCAGCCTCGGCGGTGCTTAGTGCAACCGATTTCTGCTTCTTGCTCATCCAAGATATAGAGGAAGATCCCAAGGATAAGCAAAACCCAGACATGCTCTTATGATCCACCACACTAACAGCCTAGTCAACATATGTATATCCATGTAGTCTCAAATCCCCGGCAATGTATCTCAATCCATAGTGGATTGTGCCCCGGAGATATCTCAAGAAATTCTTGGCAACAATCCAATGAATGTGATGAAGCTAGACCATATATTGACTCAACGTGTTCACAGCAATGCGTATGTCAAGACGGAAGCTGACCAAGAACATCAGTGCCCCCACAAGTTGACGATACTCGGCGGGGTTTGCCAATCTAGGCCCAGCAGCACTTCCACATAGCTTCTTGAAGTTGAATTCCATTGGAGTAGTCACAAACTTGCAGTCCAACATCCCACAACCCTCAAGTAGTTTCACAAAATATTTTCCTTGAGAAAGGAAAATCTCACCTGGCTTTTGCCAGACCTCCAACCCTAGGAAATAATGCATCAGTCCTAGGTCCTTCATCTCAAACTCAGAAGCCCACTCCCTCTTGTAGTAATGAATGAGAGGGTCATCACCTGTAAGAAACAGATCATCCACATAGAGGACCAGAATGAAAGGTCTATCCTTTTCAACCTTGAAGTATAGGTTCGGGTCAGCATCGCTTCTTGTAAATCCCGGCTTCATAAGATAGTTATCGATCCTCTCATACCAAGCCCTAGGGGCTTGCTTCAACCCATAGAGGGCTTTCTTCAACCTGCATACATGTGTCTCATGATCTTGAACCTCGAACCCCTCAGGTTGTTCCACATACACTTCCTCCTTAAGTGAACCATGCAAGAAGGCAGTTTTGACATCCATCTGGTGAAGGTTTCATCCTTGTGAGGCAGCAAGGGCTATGATCGAACGAATGGTGGTATATACAACAACTGGTGCAAATATCTCATCTTAGTCTACTCTTTCCTTTTGAGAGAAGCCTCGAGCTACAAATCTGGCCTTGAATTTCTCAGCACTCCCATCAGCTCCATGTTTGTCTTGAAGAACCATTTCGAAGTGACCATAGACCTAGGTCGCACGAAACAGGGAAACGAGTACGTGTTTCCGAATGATACATTATAATTTATTACATTTAAACATTAAGATTAAATTTACATCACATTTACTCATGAATGATCACATAATGAAAACAAAAATATCGGAATATCCAAAAGCAACCTTTATTAAATATCCAAATCTCAAAATCAGCCTTTATTTATATTAATATATGAGGCTGCAAGTACAATGAAGACTATAAGGCTGCAAGAGAGAGATCCAAATCAGGATTTTCTGCATTCACATCCCATTCTTTAGAAGGACCACTATTGTATTGGGAGTCTCCTCCTACATAGTCGAACGACCTTAGTGCTCTTGATTAAATACAAGTTTCATACCCTAGTACCCTACATGCTCTTGATTATTGGGAGTTTCCCTTGCATAGAGGGCTTGGTTCTCTTGATTAAATACAAGTTCCATACCCTAGTACATGATAAAATCCAATGGAAACATTGCAATCCCCCCAATCCTGAAATCCTGAAAAACAGATAAGTCTGCTGGAATTTGAGTGAGATCTAAAATTCTACTTTCTCCATATGAAATCCAATGAGGGCGAAACCACTCTCAAGCATCCTGAGTCATTTCATGGTAATGTTAAAAATTTAAGTAAAAGGATGAAAATAAAAAATAAAGGAGAATATCACTTTTATTTTAAGAATTTAACATTACCATGAACTGCATATCAACACTAGGGCAAAAATTCACTTTTATAACTTTAGACACGCAACTAGAAGTCACTAAACCATGGCGAGATTACAATAACCACCTTGTGGAGATGTATAATGAGCTTTAGGAGAAAGGGGAGCCCTTTGAGATTGTGTGGGTCTCGACAGACTTACACAAGAATCGATTTCGAAGATTTTATGCGTGCATGCCATGGTCGGTTATACAATTTGGAGACAAAAGGATAAATAAATTGTATGCCTACTTCAGAATTGTGGGTACCGCGGGCTTGATTATTTTAGGTCTGGACAAGAAAACACTTGAGATGAGTCCAATGGACGTTATACGACAATATGGTGGCCAAGCTTACCCATTTAATAAAGAGTGAGTGGATGCGCTTAAAGTTGAAAAGAAAGCCAAAAGAGAAGCAAAGACTTTGGGGTCGATCTTGGTTGCGCCAAAATCCCTGTCCCATGCCCTCTCTGCTTCAACCGTCGACGCTGCATCTGTGCATGTAATGTCTACAGCGAAGGCGACATCTGCAAGGCCACCGTGGAGCAACCGGCCACCATGTCTGGAACGTAGCAAAAGCCACGGTATTAACGCGCGGAAGAATGAGGAGTCAAGGTCAACTATCATGACCGTTGACGCAATCATTCGGCAAAGTGGAGTTAAATTAATTTAATCGAATACTATATACTATATAATTATAGTTATATCTAATATATAATTATATAACAAATATATAGTAATTATAATTTAATTAATAAAATCAATTATGAAAATATTATATATTTATTATATAGTGTTATATTTATACATAACATATTATAATAAACTTTAATTTAATTAATATATTTAAATTGAATTAAAATGATTATTTAAAAAAAAATGAGACACCTTAACTCAAAATAGAGTTACTAACGAGCCACCTGTGACTTGAGACCCTTCCGCCTTCCAATGCCGAGAAACACAGCAAAGACAATTGCCGCACTATAGCTTTGAGGACAAAGCTTCTGAAGGGCTATGTTATGAATATATCATAACAAATAAATAAATAAAATAAATATAAATATTAAATGATCAAATATTAATTAGGTTAAATAGTCATTAAGTTAAGTGAAAAAGCATGTCTAAAAGACATGCCCATTCACAAAAGGACACCTGCTTAGGTATATAA
Organism: Pinus taeda; assembly: GCA_000404065.3. Lineage (NCBI taxonomy): Eukaryota > Viridiplantae > Streptophyta > Pinopsida > Pinales > Pinaceae > Pinus > Pinus taeda. The sequence goes on along the minus strand of APFE030197842.1, from coordinate 1,176 downwards.
ATGCAGGTTCTCCAAGTTATCAGTTTTCTTGCTCCAGCCATAGTTTTTATGCTTCAGCTTCTTTCTTTCACGAAATATCCCCCTCGGTGCAATGTGTTTCTCGTCATCTTCGAGAGTATATTTGAGCCACAAAGGCCTTTTCCTTGAAGTAGAGGGCTCACTAGGAGGTGGATCACTGGGATCCAACAGACCTTCAAGTGACGATCCCTTTGATGAAGAGCTTCCATTCCTTGATAAACCCTTTCAAAGCAATCCTCACCATCTCAGAATCTATAACAGTCTCACGGTTGCCAACAAGCTCATCCCATACCTGAGACAATCATGTTAGATACGAGGCCATTGCTTCACCATCCAACATTTTGTGCTCTTCAACTAATCCTTCAATACCAATAGCTAGTTATCATTCTTGTTTAGGAACAGATCCTAAAGAGCTTTCCACATCTCATAGGTAGAGCTCTTCCCGGACATATGTGGATTTGGGGTAGTATCGGATATGCTCTAGCCATGAAAATTGGTGGAGAGGCTAAAGCACATGAGATCTCCAAGGCTCAGAAATGGTTTGGACAGATTGTACCCGATTTGGGAGATATTAAAATAATTGATATTTTTAATGGAGTTCCTAAATGAACTTAGGAAAAATAAAATATTAATGGGTATTAACATAAAATTGGGTTAGAAGGTTCCAAAAGTCATGGATCAAGCCAAATCTAATCTTAGCCATTGATTAGAGATTTAATCTCGATCGTTGAAGGACCAACGAGAAAAGTATAAGAGGAGGCTTGAGGGTAAGTTGGAGAACACACCAAAGTGATCAGTCATTCATTTTGCTAGAACGAGATTGGTAAGCAATGTTGAATCAGTGATCAACAGCGAGGGGCAGTGAGTACTAGGCAGAGAGGCAGAGACAATACTGAGAGACCAGTGTAGAAGCAAGGACAGCGAGAGCAATAGTCAGTTCAAGCAACGCAGAGACAGCGCAGAGGCCAGAGGGACTGTGTCATCCACACAGAGGCTGTTGGCGTGATGCAGAGGGTCCCAGAGGCTGCGCAGTGCCTCAGAGGGCTAACACAGAGGGTCTTGGGGTTGACACAGGTCAACAAGAGGCTGACGCAGAGGCTAGAAGGGCCAGCGCTGAGCTTCAGTTGTGCCGGAGAGGGTTTCGTGGGACAGGTTTTC
>APFE030197839.1:8310-35796 GCA_000404065.3 Pinus taeda | reverse complement strand
GTAAACTATAAAAATAGTAAGAATAAGTAAACTTAATAAAAAGTAAAATAAAATAAGATAAGAAAGAGTTAAACTAAGAGAAATATTAAATTAAGTAAAGCTTAAAATAAAGAAATAAAAGTTGAATGTTGACATATGGAATGTATGCACTCAGACCCCTTTCCATTTTTTGGTCTCTTTAATGGACGATGAGGAGGATGAGATTCATCCATTCTCTTGGGAGAAAAGTGTTGTGAGACAAAGGATTCCCCGATAGTAGTACATTGATTGAGGGCTCAGGGGTAGTCAACTGTAGAAAGATTATGTGCAATTGAGCCTACGGTTGGGTGGAGAGTTGTCCCCAAAAAACTTTGTTGCGGCTAGCGAGATTCAAATAACATTCAACTCCGAAATCATAAGTAAGGAATATCATCACTACAGGTAAGTGGTCTCTACTCATGTTTTTCGAAATTCTATGTTAATTAGTTGAATAGTTATGTATTGATTATAAATCGCATAATTGATCTAATTAGTTGTATATTTAAATTGGGGGTTATTACAACCCTGGTCATCTTTCAAAGTATGTAAATATTCTGTTAATGGCCCTAATCATGATACATTCATGTATATAATGTAAATATTATCCTGGCCACCTTGCATTTATAGGGTCATTGTAAGTACTTTCCTGGTTACCTGTGTATACATGTTGAAGATAATAAGCATACATATGGATATACATGTATGCAAACATGGTTTAAATGTGTAATTGTTATATGGAAATAATGTAAAAATATAGTATATTGCTTTTGTGCACACTATATGACTATTGTAAATTTCCGCATTTCGTTATTTTAGACTTTATATGGCTATTGTGAGTATATATATGTGTGTGTGCGCAACAATTTAAATTTCAATAAGATGTACGCACTTGGCTATTAAAGTACTTATTTTGCTATCGTGACATATATTTATATTTATAAAGACTAATTAACGTATACCTATTAATATAGCCCTAGGTTATTTGAAAAGGAAGGTCTTTAGCTAAGGTTGAATTTCCTTACCTTATAATAGTCCACTTACCTGTCGAGATGAATGTCCTTATGTTAGCTTAAATAGAAGGGTATAACTACTAAATAAAGGTTGGGTAAAGTATAAAAGGTTAAAGTATATAAAGTAAGGGTGTGTTCCTTTCCTTTCTCTAGATTAGTTGTATAGCTATTAAATTTAGAACACATACATATATCTACAGGAGTATTAGCACATGGCTAAGAATATTTTTTTCCCACACTTTGTTGGTTCTAGAACTAGTCCTGGGAAGAAGACAAATAGTGAGTATTGAAGGAGAAAGGACACCAAATGGCGAACCACTGATTTTTCTACAAGTTTGATGAACAATGACTAGGCTAGGAAGGATAGGTGTGCATCTTTGTTAGTCTACAGAGGCTAAACTCTAACTAACCAAAGTCAACATTCGGGCAGTAGAAAAAAGAGAGGAAGTCAAGCTAGGAGGGAATGAAGAACAAGAACAAGTGAACAGTGGAAGTAGAATGAAGGAGGAAGGAAGAGAACAATGGAGAAAGCAAGATAAAGGGAGAAAGGAAGAAAAAAATAAAATCAACGACAAGTATTCAAAGAACAACTTCAAGGGCATTTATTGTAAGGAAGTATACACACAAATTGTGGTATCTACACCACGAGGATTGTAGGGTAAACTAACGTTATATCAAAAGTTGCAACATCAAAGGTGAGTCATTGTGACCCTACCGAGAACTTTACCCTTAATGTTTATCGCATTATACTCTCCTTGTTTCCGCATCCAATTAGAGTCTGCATTCCAGGGCATATTCCAATAGTGATAACGTGTTTCTAGAATCACAATTAACTAACACACATGCTCATGAAGAATAAATTTTAAGGCATGACTATGATTCTTTCTTATCAATACCTTCTACTATATTGCATATGTCTATTTAAAATGGGTTATGGGCATTCATACCCTTAGTACGCAGAATGACGTTTTAGAAATATTATTGACATGATTGCCCCTACCCTTAAACGAGTAAGAACCTTGTAACCATGACCTTTCTGTACACATAATGGTTATATATATTTCAACATGGCTTTACTTCTCAAAGGGAAATACCTTGCAACAATGTCTATTGGCTTAGTTACTTCCCAACAGATTGAATGCAGGAACAACTAGCTTCATACCATTGTACAATAAATTTGGATCCCTTGTTTTCATTAACTAAAGCCACTACTCATATCTCTGGGTCCTTAGATTGATTGAGGGTGGAGGTATTTATCTTTGGATTCCCTCAATGGTTAATGGGTGGAGGTCCCAGGCTTGTATAAATGACTCAAAATTTGCAACTACTAAAGAAATCTCACTAAAATCAATAGATACAAATTTCTTCTATTAAATTCTGCGGAAGGAAAACTGATAATAGAAACAGATGCAATCATTCAATCAAAATGAACACAGTTTTGATTGGGGCACCCAACTGGGAAAAACCCCTCCTCTATTTGTGTTATATCAGATAGGAAAAATGATATATTACAATGAGAACTTCAATTCTTGAAGCTTAACTTACACTACAATAGTTATCTCCTTCTCTTGAGTTTGCTCTGGCAAACACATAGCCAAAAATAAGCCTCCTACTTCCTCCTATTTCCTTATGTAATTCCTACTCCTAAATAATAGGTAGCTCCTATTTCCTTGCACAATTCCTGAGGAAAATGGCTCACCTGCTACATGAAAACATTGTACACCCACTAGTATACAGTAATTATTACAATTATGCCACTTTCCTCTACTTCACTAGGAAATTCATTGCATGCATGACTAGGGCTATTTTTAGTCAATTGACTAGTTAACTGAGAGATTAGTGAGTTAACAACAGTTACAATTACTCAATTGAACTGATATTGACTCTATTCTAGACTAGAGCTTAGATAATTGAGTTTCACTAAATATTACTCCAGTATATTGCTAGTTCTTAGCAATCAATTCATGCACAACTCTACTTATCGCCCACAAACTTGAATTAACTGACTTAGATGAGTGCCTTGGCCATGTCACTCCTGCTAACTTCCTAAAAACTCATCCCATTGAAGTGGAAATTAAAATTTCTCCATTTGACTAAGGCACAAGTCAAATGAAGCCTTTTCTTGCTATAATTTAACTCTCCCTCCTAGCAAGAAAAGGGTTCAGAAAAATCCCAATCCTTCTCCTATGGAACTCAAACTTGCCTCTTGACAAAGCCTTTGTTAGAATGTATGCATCCTGCTCCTATGTAGGAATGTACTGTAACATTACAATCTTCCTCTTAACACAATATCTCAGGTGATGGTATCTAATGGATATATGCTTGGACCTATCATGAAATAATGGATTTTCAAAGAGTTTTATACAACTCTAATTGTCACAGTGGATCAATGTAGGCTCCATTCCATGACTGAAGAGACCAAGCAAGATCTTCCTCATCTAAATAGCCTTGCATGTTTCTTGATTAACAACCATATACTCGGCCTCTGCTGAGTTGAGTGCTACAGATATTTGTTCCTTGTTATACCAAGAAACTATTGTTAACCCAACACTGAAGACTTCTCCTGATGTGCTCTTCCTATCTAAGGGACCCCCTAACAAATTTGTATCTGTGAAGCCTTGAATCTTCACTCCATCAGTCTGTTTGTACTATAAACCAAATTTTGTTGTGCCTCTGAGGTATCTAGAACATGATTTGTTGCTTCCTAGTGAAGCTTGGAAGGCTCCACCATAAATTGACTAAGTGATTATCTGCAAAACAAATATCAGATCTTGTGTTCACAAAGTATAGGAAGGACCCCACCAACTATCTGTAGATAGTGCCATCTATTTCCTCCCCTTTAGAAGCATCCTCTTTCCTCTAGTTAGTACCTAGAGGAGTGTCCATGGGATTGCAATCCTGGATATGAAATCTATGAAGGATTTCAGAGGTGTACTTCCCCTATCCAACAAATATCTATCCATCTCCCTGCCACACCTCCAAGCCAAGGAAGTAGTGCATCGAACCCATATCCTTCATCTCAAACTCTCTTGCAGGGTCCTCCTTGCAAGACTGGATCAATTTGTCATCCCCTGTCAGTATCAAATCATCTACATATAGGACTAAGATGAGGAGACTTCCATTGTCGGGAGTGGGATCCCCCAAGGACAGTTCTGGGGCTAAAAGCCCAAGTTTGAGTCAAATTGTGTAATAAAATTGTAAAGTCTCTGCATTTTGTGGTCACAGAGCATGAAGGTGTCATAAGTCATAAAGGGTTGTCCACACTTAGTTTTGTAAAGTAAAGTCAGCTATAAGAGATCTACCCATGGTCTGCGGACCATGGGATTGTATAAAAAGAGCTAAGCTCGAAGTAGTTTTAGAGACATAGAATGTAAAAAAGTCATAGCTTTTTATTAAGAAGTCTAATTCTTGGGTTGTATGCATAGGTAGAGGCTCTGTAGCTGAGTGCATAGAGGCCTAGTGAAGAAGTCCGCAACTAAGTGTGTGGACCCCTGTAGTTGTGTGCGCAGGGTGAATAGATTTTGTAATCACTTGGAAGACATCAATAAAGAGAAATATTCTACAATTTCTATGTCTTTGTTCTGTTGATGCATATTGATATGTTACGTATGAATTTCCTTTATTATGCTAATATGATGCACGAATGAATGCAATTACATTGGATAACTAAATGCAATCAAGGATATCTATTTACGCGGTGTTAAATATAATTATCTAATAAGATAAGTAAGACACTTGGAATAATTTGGGAATCTTCATGGTACGATGCCATAGCAGTGTGAAAGTACCTGCGTAGCAGGTTGGGGTGGTGTGAAGGTCAATCGTACCCTTTCGTGAAGGTCTTGAAGGATGGAATAGAGGGCTTGTCTTGCAAGCCCTAGAGCAAAGTGACTTGTGCGAAGGTAGGGATAGAGGGAATTAAACGACATCACAACCATCTCAGGGTGTGGAAACTTGGTTCCATCATCCCCCCATACTACTTTGGGTGATACTTCGGTCCACGCTCCGTGGGATGATGCCGAAAGGGCTAGTAGTGTAGGGATTTGTTTGGCTAATTAACACTTAACTTGGGTCAAACCCCCTCAAGCCAACAAATGATTCCGTTTCCGGGACCAGAATCTGCATAAGAGATGTGTGATTTCATATCACTGGAATCCAACTAAGAAGGAGATCAGAGACTAGGTAGATAGGAAGATCCAAAAATTCCCTACACAGGAGAACAAAAACCTGCGACTGACAAAGGAGCAATGGTTGCACATATACCTATATACAGAGATCCACAAAATCTTTTTCTGCTCCTTTCCAGTTGAGCTATACGAGTGGATCACGGAACTAGTAGATAGCCAAGGAAGGTGGAAACTTGACGGTCCTATTGTTTGGACCCCATAACTTGTACATAAATTGGAAGCATTTGAGGACAAGATCACTTATGCTATCAATCATTGGCTTGATCACATCATAGGAGGATTTGTGACTGAATTCGTAGTTGACACCTCAGTCAGCTACAATGAGGTGGAGTGACGCTTTTTCAAAGGACTACGAGGTAACTACGTGGAATCTTTGAATACCTAGATTAAAATGCTATTGTGTGAAAAAAAGTTTATGCAGCTACCTTGATGTTCAGAGCTATGTGAAGTGGAAAAGTCTACAAGAACTAAGGGAAAAAGGGTCCCGAATATAGTCCATTGATTTCACCTCCGTGAGGTGACAAGGAAGGGATAATGCAGGTTTCTTCGCGAAGTTCTATTTAGTTAATAATACAAGAATTCTCGCGAATGCCACCTCCACCCACATCACATCCAACTTCACCACCATCACCTGCGACTTCACCCGTACCACCTCCACCTCCACCGCAATTCAGTATGGAAAATTCAGTGAAGCTACCTTTGTTCAAACGCTTTGGAAATGAGGACTTGAATTAATTCTGGTTTGTTGTGAAAGTTGTATGAGAAGCTCAAGGCATTATAGATGATCACATAAAGAAGGCGACATTGGTTAGTGCTCTACAAGATTGCGTGCTAACCTGATATATCAAGTACTCTAATGATAACCCGAATGTTGGAGTGGCAGACATCTAGACAACACTGAATAGATAATTCAATAGGCCTAAATCTAAGGCATAGTCAATTGTGGGATTCAAAGAAATCGCGATGCAACCAAGCGAGATGCCTTGGGAACTAGATCAAAGGTTGAAATGTACAATCCGTGAAGCCAACATGAATTTGACAGACAGACAGCATCACGAGTGGTTTGTGGCTTCGCTCCTACCACACTTAAGGGTTGTGTTGTCATAATAAAAGATAACTACTAAGGTAGATGCCTTGGAGATTGCCATGAGACTACATGAAACTCCAATGCAAGCTCCAAATATGGGGGTTCAACAGATCCATGCACAGTTGAAGAATATGTGCCTTGAGATGCAAAGTCTGAAGCATGACAGGATGGTTCAACCAGAGGTGCATGAGGAGGTATGGTGCTTGAAATTCAAGAGTTGGGGGCATAACAAGGACCATTGCCTAGCCTTTGCGAACTATATTGCAGGAGGAGGATCGATGCCTTTGAGGCCCATAGCTCAAGCAGGACCAAGTGTGGGACTTGCATTGTGGTGCGCTATATGTCAGGTAGCAAGAAAACATGCCACGGATAACTGTGATTTGCTGCAAAAGTTTGTATAGACACCGTAATAGTTGTTCTACAACTTTTGTAGGTCAGTAGGGCACGATGAGCGTAACTGCAAAAGTTATGAATTGATGATGGATAGAATTCCTGCCTATAGGGTTCAGGAAGAAAAGCAGCCCCCTAACCAGAGTGTAGGGATGGCGTGGACAAGATTTCAGGGGCGCGGAGGAGGACTTGGCAAAGGTTGAGGATAGTTGATCTACTACAATTGCAGAGGACCAGGACATTATGCCCGCGATTGCACTAACCCAACACGTCCATCATGCAAGTATTGCACATTGTTTGATCATAAAATGGAACAATGTCCTACGCTGATAGCAAGGATATGTGACAAAGGGGTGCTACCACCTCCGCTGGCTCAGAACCTATAGATGATGAGGTATGAGCCACACGAATAAGATCCAAATGTAAATACAGTGCTCAGAAGTGGAATCGTGACAGATGATCACAAGGGGAAAAAACCAGAAGATAGTACATGGGTTCGCAAAGCTCCGGTGAAGGAGGTAGAGTTCGATTTGGAGCGTGCGCGTGAAACCTTCATGGAAGCTAGGAAGAGCTTTGCTTAGGCCTCCACCCTAGGAAGCAAGGATAAGCCTGATCCGGAGATGGACCCTTCTATGCTCACAACCTTCTTGGAGACTTACATGAAGTTACTGCATGATAGTAAGGCTGTGAAGGGGTTACAAGAGCTTATAAATAGATGTGTTGGAACCGCTCCGGGTGAGCCGCGCGTGGTATGAAAGATTGGCAAGAATAAAAGAGGATAGGACGAGACATGAGACCAACTACACAGATAAGAGAGTATGAAATGGATTAGGTGATTTTGGACCTGGGGTTAGATGCGAACGTCCTACCAAAGTAGACTTGGGAATGGATGGGGGAGACGCGTACTGCAATGGTCTCTGATTCAGCTAAGGATGGAAAATTAGTAGAAGAGCATCCCCATGGGGCGACTGCATGGGTGACTGTGGATATTGAAGGTGCGAGCGCGCTAGCTGATTTTGAAGTAATAGAGATAGTGGATGACAACAACCCCTATCCTGCACTCCTAGGAATTGACTGGGTTATTGATATGAATGGGGTAATCAACCTAAAGAAGCGAAAAATGATATTTGAGAAGAAATTGCTAGGCGTAATAATACCCCTAGATCCTATTGAAGGATCGCGCTATACAAAACTAGTCCGCGATTATGAGAGTGATGACGATTTGGACTGTATCTATAAGATAATAGTGCGAGACCAAGATTGGGTGAATCCCACCATAGATGGATGAATTACATGGGATCGTGAGAGTTCCTGCACCTCAGACTCCGATGAAGAGTTAGAATGTTGGCAGAATCAGTTACATGAAGTGACTACACTGAACTGCAACATGATGACCCGATCGTTGCACTGTGTGTCCTTAGAGGTAAGAAATATGCCTACTTATGGTGGCCTGAATGAGGTAGATATAGTTTTGGATGCATTTGAAAGGGAGGTACCAGAAATGTAGCACTTCCAGGCATTAGACTGGGCACTGTGCGCACTTCCAGGCATTAGACTGGGATGGTGGGGTACGCATAAGGGAAACTTTGATGATTGGCATGAATGTAGGAGGATAATGAGAACATGATTTGGGAAGCCTAAGATGCAAATGATAGACAAGTATGATGGGCAGGATGATCCGTGCGCGCATTTGGCCAAATGGGCCCAGGCTTTTGGAGAGAAGCCCCAACTGGAATGGGTGCACTTGTTCTGTCACACCCTAGATGTTGTCCCGATGAATTGGTATGTAGAAATAGAGCTCCACCATGGTATAGGTGAATGGGATATTCTGCACGAGGGCCGCATAATGACATTCAGTTTCGAAGACAGGTTTGATTGTATCGATGAGGCGTTACAAGAGGTAAAGGTTGCAATCTTTAGGATACCATAACATCCATTGGACTTGATTCAGTCTGAGTGGGCTACTCAACTAATTCACGTGTTAGAATGCTATAATGTGACTGCTGAAGAAGAAGATGAGGATCCACGGAAGATTAAAATTCCGAAAATAGAGGGTCACCACAAAGTTAAAGGACAACAGATTTAGAACCATGATATAACCATGTCGTTGAAAATGAAACAAGTAAACATTGGTATGGAGGCAGAAACCAAATTCATGAGTATTAGAGATTATTGGGATGACAAGACGGTGGATAAGATCGTTCAATTACTCCACGAGTACCAGGATTTATTCCCTACCAAGTTTACAGATCTAAAGGGGATAATCAGGGACCTGGGAGTTATGAAGATCACATTGAAGCCCGAGGCGAAGCTGTTTAAGAAAAGACCTTACCATCTCAATCTGAAGTATAAGGAGAAGGTTCGCTTAGAGTTAGACAAGATGCTTGTAGCAGGCATCACTGAGCCAGTGGAAGAATATGACTAGGTAAGCCTAATGGTGGTACAAGAGAAGAAGAAGAAGGATGAAATAAGGATATGTGTGGATCTCATAAAGCTAAATGATGCTTGTGTACATGATCCTTTCCCAACTCCATTCACTAATAAGTGTTGGACAATATAGGTGGCCAGGAAGCATATTCCTTCACTGACGGGTTCTCTGGGTACCACCAGATCAAAATCACATCGGAGGACAGGAGAAAGGTAACCTTCACGACTGAGTGGGGTTGTTTTTAGTACACTGTAATGCCATTTGGATTGAAGAATGCGCCTGCGATCTTATCACGCATATTCGTTGTTGTGTTCAAGGAATTTATTCATAAGTTCCTGGAGGTATATTTTGATGGTTGGACTATGTTTGGGCTGGTAAAATGCCATGTAGCAAGCTCGTGCCTGATGTTGGATACCTGTCGAAGATACAAAATCACGCTCAATCTAAAGAAGTGTATGTTTTGTGTTCCTTTTGGGACCCTGTTAAGGAATGTGGTTTGCAGAAAGGGACTGATGGTAGATCTCACAAAGATAGCGGTGATACTGAACTTGGAAGCGTCGAGTAGTGTGAAGCAGTTGTGCGCTACCCTAGGACATACGGGATATTACAGAAAGTTTATCAAAGGCTATGCCTAGATCATAGCGCTTATGGAGAAATTTTTGAAAAAGGATGTCACATTCTGTTGGAACGAGGATTGTAAGAAGAGATTGGATATATTGAAAGAAAAGATGGTCACTGTGCCGATTCTAGTCTTCCCGGATTGGAAGAAGGAGTTCCATGTACATATCAACACTTCATGTATAGCACTGGGAGCAATATTGACACAGGCTGGTGGAGAAGTCTTGGACCATCCTATCATGTTCACAAGCCAAAGTTTATCCAAAGCGGAGAAGAACTATTCCACCAACGAGCGTGAAGGGTTAGCCATGGTGTCTGTGCTATAGAAATTTAGGCACTACTTGTTGGGTGGCCATTTTAAGATGTATACAGATCTCTCTGCATTGAAGTACCTGGTTAATAAGCCTGTGTTGGGGGGGAGATTATGCAAGTGGCTCTTATTGTTCTAGGAATATGGTTTTGAAGTTATTGTAAAGCCTAGACGATTGAACATGGGACCAGACTATCTGTCGTGCATCGAAATGGGGGAGGAACCCACTAATTTGGAAGAAGGATTGCCTAACGTGCAACTATTTATAGTGTGCGTCACAGATGGTCATTTTGAGGATATAATACATTTCCTAACGATAGGTACTGCACTGGAAGGATACACTATCCAACAGAAGAAGGAATTAGTGGTCCTTGCGGCAGATTTCTCTGTCATTGCTGGGCACCTGTAAAAAATGGGGTCTGATAAGACACTGTGACAGTATGTACCTGAGTTTGAAAGAAGCAGCATCCTCGAAGATGCTCATGGGGGCACCGCAGGAGGACATTATGCAGGAAGATAAATCGCGCAAAAGATTCTATGAGTAGGGTTGTGGTGGCCAACCCTCCATCAGGACTCAAAAGTGTATTGCAAGGCATGTGATGTGTGTCAAAGGACTGGTAGGCCATCGTAGAGGGATGAGATACCTTTGAATCCATAGATGAAATTGAAAGCCTTTGAGAAGTAGGCAATAGTTTTTGTGGGACCCATTCAGCCCCAAGGAAAGATGGGAGCAAGTTACATTATCACATCGACGGAGTATTTGACTCATTGGGTGGAGGCACAACCTGTGAAGGATTGCATAGGCGCAACCACTGCAAAGTTCCTTGTTGAACATGTATTGACATGATTTGGATGTCCAAAGATCTTTATGAGTGATCATGGTACACACTTCCAGAATGAGATGATCAGTGCACTGATGGAGGAATTTCAGGTATATCAATAGAAGAGCACACCTTATCACCCACAGGCTAACGAGACAGTGGAAGCATTCAACAAAGTGCTCGAAAATGCACTGGAAAATGTTTGCAATGCTCAGTGAAATGATTGGGACCTACGCATACCTGAAGTACTATGGGCTTATCGAATGACATGCAAAAATTTGATTGGAAAAAGGCCTTTTAGGCTTGTCTATGGTGTTGAAGTGGTAATGCCTATGGAATATATTGTGCCTAGTTTGTGCATAGCAGTGCTTACAGATATGAAGGATCATGGAGCCCTAGAGGAGAGGCTCGCACAGCTAGATGAGCTCGAGGAAGAGATATTTTTAGTTGGATTTCACCAACATTTCCAAAAGAAACGCGAAAAGGCATGGCATGATCGACACATTAAGCTCCGCACATTTAAGGTAAATGCCCTGGTTTTTCTATATGACAGAAATCTTGATAAATTTCCAGGAAAATTTAGAATGCACTGGTTAGGGCCCTATGTCATTAAGGAAATTATCAATGGAGGAGTGGTATAGCTGGTCAAATTAAATGGAGTACCCTTCCCAAGAAAGGTGAATTGCAGTCTCTTGAAGCCATACACCGGTGGTCCGACCATGTGACTAAATGAAGGTATCACAGTCGTAGCACTCTAGGCAGCTGAAAGGAGGTGTGGGACTATAAACTACACTTCCCAGGTTTGGGAGCTACATGATTGGAGGATGTTGTGAAGCAAGGAAGTGTCACAAGGTCTGCGACAACGTGGAGGGAGCTGTGCTACCTAGCGAGAAATTGTGCAGGTCGGCCGGAAAGTGACCGTTAAAACCATTGTTCATGATTTGACAGCAAAAGTGAGGCCAAATGGAGTGGGCAGCTGGAATTTAAGATGAAATTTATGGCTCATATCCTTGAAAATATGCCACCAATCTAGAAACAATGAACCGAATTTGGGGGGAACGGTTGGATTTCAATTGAAAATGCCCTATAAATTATAAGTGGTTGTCCAACGAAAAACACTTGGCATTTTCAGTATTGAGTTGTTGAGCTCTTAGACACCCATGGATCGAGAATTCTTCGGGGCTTTCAAAGAGACCCCCACATTTGTAAACTTGCTAGAAACATCGTGAGCACTGTTAGAAAATGTTATGTCAACACCTGCAGAAATTATAAATACTGAAAAAGTAGTAGAGGAGCTGGCATAGGAAATGGAGATAGAGGCAGAAGTAGCTGCTCTAGAAGTGGCTGAAGTATTGGCAGAGGTCCCTAAATCGTTGAGGACATTGAGACCAAAGCCAACCCCAACTAAGGAAACTGTGAAGGACAAGAAGGGAAAGCAGCTTGTCATACCGGTGCGTGCATCACGAAGGAGAAGCCCACCAAATCCCACTACACAGGAGAAAGACAAGGCCATAAACTTAGAACCAGAAGAGGAAGATATCGAAGACATCCCAATGGACGATGAGGATGTCGGAGCTGAAGTGGAGGAGGTTGAAGCCCAGGGAGTAGACCCTATTACTCGGTTGTTAGAGTATGTCCCTCTGCACAAGCATAAGACCAATGTACCAAAGGACATCGATGAGAGAAAAACTCCCCTGCGAACCCCTCTAATGTGAGACGAAATTGTTTTCGATGGTCCATGCTTGGCACGAGTGTCGTTGCTGAAACTTGAAGATTGGGACTTGGCGGACCACGAGAAGTTCCCACACTTGGCAACCGAGCAACTGATGCGTCGCATCATTGATATGAATATGAGAATGAATGCATTAGAGTCGTGAAGGTGGCTCAAGGGAGTAGAAAAGGCAGGGTTTCTCAACTTGCTTTGGGTTTCGCACTATAACCGCACCCCGATGATAATTTTGGTCATCAAGCAACTGCTTTCCTTGGTGCATGATGGGTGTCTGTGTCTGGAGTAGCTGATTCCCATCACAAGTAGGTTAATTCACCGAATAACATGGCTATCATATACAGGACAGAATTTGGCCATTATCTTTGGCGGAAAGGGGGGTGAGAAGGCTCTCACAGAATCAATGAAGGAAAAATCTAAACTGGTGAAGAAGCCATGCGGATACGCTATATCTAGCATCTGCAACCCCACTGTCAAGGTAGCCATGCAAATCCTTGTAGGGAAAGTGATGAGGAAGTGTCATGCCAATGAGGTAATGACGCCTGTCGCCGCACTCGCAACACAGTGCGCTGAAGGAGTCCAGTTCAACTGGTTGGGCTACCTTCACGAAGAGTTCCTGGCGAACTACTGCGAAGCACAAGAGCTCAGCAAGACTTTCCACTACGCATGGCTTTTGCTGTCAATTGTGCTGGTAGCGTGGGAGCTACCAGAGGAAAGCTAGTTCCCTTTGGTCATGCTAGACCTCCTTGAAGCACCGAAGTACGCTTCGCTGTGGGCGACCAAGGACATGCAGCGAGCCAGGGACAAAAATATCTTTTGAATCTTGATGGAGATGAACATCCGATGGCCATCAATCGCAAGCCTCGATTGTCGCCTACGGTGTACGCCAACCTACAGGGCTACGCCTAATTCAAAGCAAATTTCCATCGAGTATCCATCAGCGCACAAAAGGACCCTGCGTAGAAATGGTATGACTTGCGTATCTAGTCACAGATGATGCCATTGATGTGGTGCTTGATTGATGGTAGGTAGAGTGGCACACTACCACAGACTTGGCGGTGGGCAGGAGAAAGTCGAGCGTGCAGAAGAAGAATGAGGAGGCCAAGCTTAAGATGGCACAATTGGCCGAGAAGAGGAAAAAGGAGGCTGCTAATAAGGCCCAGATGGAGCACAAGGCCGCATAATAGATAAGAAAGCAAACAGGTGGGACAGAGCAAGGCTTTGACAGAGGCGCGGGGTTGCCTTCACCTGAGATAGAAGAGGAGATAGAACAGCACGATACGAACCCTCAAGAGACGTCCACCCGCATCAAGTGCCCAAGATAGCTAGAGAAGGGAGGGTCCAGGAAGAAATCAAAGGCGACCAAGACCTCACTGGACCCCATCACATTAACAGAGGGCGATTTACATGATACCGGTGACACAGTCAGGGATGTCACCGCGGAGGCCCTGCAACTATTTGAACAACAACAGCAGATCATCCTAGGGGCTATCCAAACAGGGTTGTAGGAGTTGTAGACCCACGCATCATAGGTTGGCACAGTGTCTACCAGCTTGGCTATCAGCACTTCAGAGGCTTTCGATATGTTGCACACAAAGGCTTCCATTGCGATAGTTTTGTTGGATGGAGCACTAACCACGGAGAATGAGGCTGACAATCCCACTGTTAGTGCCCTAAAGGGAGTAGGTTTGAACCTGGCAGTGCTCCTGCGTGAAGCACTCCACCTCTTGTAGGATGGAGTAATTATAGAACTGAGGGCCCGAGAGCACAATGAGGGCAGTGAACAATGAATCAACAACGAGCAGATGGCCCTACAGAGAAATGTTGCCATCACCGTTGAGACCGAGGTGATCAATCAAAGCAAGCGAATTATGCAGGTTGTTGAGGAAGCATGCCGAATGGTCCTAGAGTTGGCCATTCCAGAGGAGGAGCAATTTGAGGTATGCATCCGCAAGTTGGCCACTGGGGTGCGCAACACTTGGACTGAGATGGCGCGGGTTCAGTTGGATTTGAACCTGCAAAGTATAGAGTTATAGTTGAGGGCCCAAATTTCAACTCTGCCAGAAGTGAAGGAATAGCAGGCGAGAGCTGACACAGAGGTAGTAGCGGTGGTGGATAGTGCAGTAGCAAATTGCACGTAGTTGTTTGAGCAGTCATTTGAGGTCTTGACAAGCTTGCAGGAGGACCCCAATATACAAAGGCTAGAGACAGAAGTGTGCAAGCTATAGTAGCGCTGCAATGAGGTTAAGGGCACAACACAAACTTTGGCATTGACACAGAGACTAGCTAAGCTACAGGAGGCCAAGCAACTGAAAGAACAGGTGGACACCGCACTGCACAAGGAAGCAGTGCTAAAGGTGAGACTAAAGCCCTGGTTGGAGGAGGCTTACGCAGTCACAGGAAATATCGAAGGAAATCTTGTGACTTTGCAAGCAATGCAACAAAAGCTTTAGGCTGACAGCACAGGAGCAATGACCGAGTAGATAGTGGAAGGCGCGAAGTAGGCGACAACTTAGTGCACAACCGAGGTAGCGGTCATACGGGTCAAGCTGGGAGGGATTTGCGCAAATATCTCCGTGCCTACCAAGTAACTCAAAGATCCAGGTGGATATTGGTGGCTACCCACCAAGTCCACTTGGACCCCTACCATTATTTCTTTTAGCTTTTTAGTTTCGTTAATTGTAGCACAGTTTACTATTTTTAGCAGTTTTTCGGATCCTGAACTTCCATAGCCGTTTTGAGGCCCTAAACAATGTTTTTTGGGAAATTGGGAGCAACATGGGTCCATGGTTCAATGTTTTTGTTCCCAAAATTGTAATTCTTGAATAGATCTTTCTAACGAGATATTGTACGCGTCAAAAGGAGATCGTATGCCAAAGTTATGACCTTGGGAAGTTAATGTACCAATTTACCCAAATGGGGCCCACAGTGTGGCGTTTCATCTTCTAGGGTTAGGTTTTTGGATGTTTAGAGTTTTCCATTATTTATAAATAATAAATAGGCCATCGAGCCTCATTGTAACATAGTTCAAAGGCATGTAGCCGCTACATCTCTTCTTAGAGATAAGCTACCATCGCCCTAGCTATTTATTTCCATTTTCTCTTTGGAAGAATATCTCAGTGGTTTACATTAATGAAATGAAGTATTATTTCCACTGCATCTTTTGTTTATGGTTATCTCTGTAATTTGTTGTGTTCCTATTTAAATATGGATTAGTGGTATCAGAGCAGTCTGCTTTTTCTCTGTTTTTCTTTGCATGTCCCCAACGAGGTTGGGATATAAGGAGTTAGGGCTTGAACTAGTCGAACCTTTGCAAGACTAGCCTCACAAATGCTGACGGCCTCCCATGGCAGATGAAAAGAAAGACGATGAGGTAGGAGATCCTATCAAGATCTTGCTCGAAGAATCCCTCGAGTGACAAAAGAACACGATGATGGATAGCTTTGCCTAAATCCTTCAGCGGATACCTAGGGGCGACGCATAGGCTTCCAACAGATACTCTGGAAACGCCACATCGTTTAAGCTACAAGTTAATTTTGAAATCCCCATATTCGAGGGTTAGATAGATGTAGATTTCGTTGATAAATGGTTAAATCTTCTAGAGGGTTATTTTTCTGTTCATGATTTTTCCAGTGGGGAAAGATTTTTTTCACTCTTCTCAAAGCAACCCCCCACATCAAGGACTGGTGGGAAACCTACTGCGAGTAGAAGGATGAAAGTATCGGCTCACTATTTTCAGCCACACCCATCTGGAATTCATTCCAAGATTCCATCAGGGAGCAGTACTACCCTGTCGGAAGCTATGAGGATCAATACATAAAGTGGACCACGCTGCAGCAGGGAAGGGACCAAGACATGCCGGAGTTTACCAATATTTTCCATACCCTTTGCACAAATTTGGGTATTAAGGATTTAGAGTAGCATTAGATACTCAAATACCATGGTTTCTTGCATAAGTACATCCAAGAAGAAATAGAATTCCTAAACATCTCCTCACTCGGCATGGCATACTGATATGTCGTCAAGGTCGAGCAAAAGTTTAAACAGAAGAAGCAAAACTTTGGATCTATGAATCCGAAGCAAGGGAAAGGGGCCCCCAAACCGTAGAACAAAGGACAAAGCCAAGGCGGGGTGGCCAAAGACAACCCACCAAAGCTGCAAGCAAAGAATAGCATCGCGAAGCCGAAAAAGGACATGAGAAAATGGTGTGAGTTCCATAAGAGCTCCACTCACAACACAAGTGAGTGTCAAAACATGTAGTCACTGGTGGCTGAGCTAAAGGTTTCAGAATCATATGCATGTTCTGACTCTGAGTTAGAACCCAACAAGAGGAATGACAAAGTGAATTAGATTATCATTGCGGATCCCAACACCACTGTTGCCACCATGAAGATCTAGAAGGAGGAACCTGGAGATCCAGAGGAGGATGAGCATCTCTTCCACTCCTAGATGTGGGTAAAGGGATCTCTACTACAGTTCATTTTCGACAGCAGGAGCCAAAAGAACCTCATTTCGGTAGAGGTTGTGAAGCAGCTGGACTTACCGACCATAGCACATCCACAACCGTACACCATCGCGTGGATTCACCAAGGACGGGATCTTCGCATGAGCTAGCGATGTTTTCTTCCATTCAACATCAAGCCCTTCACGGATGAGGTATTGTGTGACATTGCTCCCCTTGAAGTTTGTGATGTATTATTAGGACAACCATACTTGTGGAAGTGACATGCTATGTATGAGTCAAGGACTCATGTTGTTATTATTACTTTGGGAAATAAGTTGTTCAGGATACCAGAGGTAGCATCGCCTACCTCCATCTCTTTGGTTACTGCAAAAAAATGCAGTAAGCTCATCTCCAAAATCAGGAAATTTTTTTTCCTAATGAGACGCCCTCAAGGAAAGAAGAAGACAGTGGCCATGACCTCAAGACAGGGCCCCTTCGCATGACAACTACAGATGGAAAAGGTTGTGGAGGAGTATGAGGACATCTTCACCTCCCCTACAGGGGTTCCTCTACATTGTCAGGTCAAGCACTCCATCGATCTGACCCCAAGTGCACTGCTGCCCAATGGACCAATCTATCAGTGCTCCATTCTAGAGAATGATGAAATCAAGAGGCAAATTCAAGAGCTGCTATAGAAGGGTCACATCCGTCCAAGTTCATCACCCTGTGGGAGCCTGATTGTGTTGGTACAGAAGAAGGATGGGACTTGGAGACTCTGTATTCACTATCGGGTGCTAAACAAGATCACTGTCCATAATAGGTACCTGATCCCACGGATTGATGACCTCTTGGACCAACTGAAGGGGGAAAAATATTTCAGCAAGATCGATTTGAAGTCAAGATATCACCAGGTATCGATCGAACCCTCTAATGTGTGTAAGACTGCCTTCAAAGCCAAGGAGGGCCTTTTCGAATGGTTGGTTATGCCTTTTGGATTGACGAATGCTCCTAAAACCTTCATGAGGCTAATGGATGACATCTTGTAGCCATTTACCAACTCATTTGTAGTGGTATACTTGGATGATATCCTGATCTTTAGCCAAAGTTGGGAAGAGCACCTCCACCACATCTAATAGGTTCTCCAAACACTACGACAACACAAGTTATGTGCCAATTTGGAGAAATTCACTTTTGGCATGACCCAAGTTCAGTATCTGGGATACATTATTGATAAACAGGGAGTGCATGTGGATCCAACCAAGATCCAAGTCATTCGGGATTGGCCCTCTCCAACCACTCTAACAAAGCTCCGCAGATTTCTAGGTCTTGCCAACTTCTACCATAGGTTCGTGTTGGGATTTTCTCATATCACTTGGCCCTTGAGTCAAGTCACCAAGGGAGGAGCGAAAGAAAAATTCTTTTAGTCTGAATCTCAATAGAAGGCATTCAAAGAGTTGAAAGATCGTCTCTGCTCGACACTAGTGCTCGTATTGCTAGACTTGTAACAACCATATGAGGTCGAGACAGATGCCTCTGACTATGCCATTGTGGTAGTCCTTACTCAACATAGGCATCTAATGGAATATCACAGTGAGACACTTTCAGACATAGTCCATAAGTATCCCGCTTATGACAAAGAGATGTATTCCATTGCGCAGGCCTACTGACAATGGAAACCTTACATTTTGGGGAAGGAAACGGTCATCCACACAGACCACCGACCCCTCCAGTTCATACAGACCCAAGGGAAATTGCAGAATGATTGCCATCAGAAGTGGTCCACATACCTGCAACAGTTCCAATTGAATATCAAGTATAAGAAATGCAACACCAATAATGTTACAGATTGCCTCAGTCGACCACCGATCATGGCACTAACCATTGTGCTCAACTCTTGTGGGCACGAGACTTCTGATTGGCCACTTCTCTACAAAAACGACCTAGAATTTGGCCACACATACCAGACACTCTTGGAGGGTTGGCATGTTCCATATTTTCACCACCAGGATGCCCTGTTATGCCACTTGGGTCACCTTTGTGTCCCTTCAAGTGAGAGTGCCAAGATGATTTGGGAAGCACACTACAGTCAGGCTGTTGGGAATTTCGGGGTCAATAAAATGGTGGTAGTACTGCAGAAGTATTTCTATTGGCCAAATCTTCAATAGAATGTCAGGAAGTACATCAGATCATGCATTGCTTGCGCCATTTCCAAACCGACCGTCAAGAAGCAAGGCCCCTATACCCCACTGCTTACCCCTAGCAACCTTGGGAATCCATATCCATGGATTACATGTCAGGCCTTCCTTCCACTAAGCATGGAAATGACTGTGATTTTGTGGTCGTCAACAGGTTCTGGAAGATGGCCATTGTGGTGGCCTGCAAGAAGAATTTCACAACAGAATCCACTGCTAAACTCTTCTTTGAACGAGTGTGGGTACACTTTGGGATCGCATAGTCTATCATCTCAAATCGGGACAGCAAGTTCCTTAGTACATTTTGGTCCAGTCTCTGGTCGATGCTGGACACCAAACTCACTAAGTCCACAGCCTTCCATCCTCAAACTGATGGCTGGACAGAGGTTGTCAACAGGATGATTGCACACATTTTGTGCATGTACAACTCAAAGAATCCACGCACATGGGACAACATACTCTCCTATGTTCAGCACAACTACAACCAGGCTCTCCACAGCTTGACTGGCCACATCCCTTTTCAGGTGGGCTTGGGATTCCAGCCACTATGTCCCATTGATGTGGCCATGCCATTTGCAGCTACTCACGCAGATTCAGCTCATGTCTAGTCCGAAATAGATAAGGCAAATAGCTTTATTGAGCACATCCGACATATTTTCTAGCAGGTCCATGACATTTTGGACAAATCAAATGCCAAGTACAAGTAGCGACATGATCAACATCGGGTGCTACATAAGTTTCAGGTGGGCTACAAAGTCTAGTTGCATTTGCAAAAGGAACGCCTTACTGGAGCCTATCGGAAGCTCAGACCACTCTGATATGGTCCTTACACCATTACCAAGGCTATGGGAGACAATGCATTTGAAATTAGCATTCCCCCCTTCCTTGGCCTGCACCCGGTGTTCAATGTGGACCACCTTTAGCCATACTTTCCACCATTACTAGACACATCCGACATTGCAGAACAACTCACACCCACAGAGTTAAATCCAAATTGCATGGAACAAGTTGCAACTGATCGGATCATGGACACGGAGATCAAGCACACTCGACAACAACTGTATGGAGCTGTTAAAGCAGGCCAAGTCCTTAACCAAGGCAAGCGGCTCACCAAGGACCAAGTGTCTAGTCAATTTAACATCTTAAATTGCTCTACATAAATTATCAATCTGGGTATCGTAAACTGATGAAGTGTGGTGCGCCATATGTGCTTAGTTAACCTTTTTCTTACTTCATTTTTTTTATAGTTTTTGTTTTGTTTTGGGGTTTTGTTCTTGTTGATCTCCTAAAGTGTCTAATGCCAATGGAAATCCTATTCCTAAGTCTATAGAAGGCAAGTATGGATACAGATTTTAAGGCAATTATGTCCTCTATAATGATTTCCAAAACTTAACATTTCAGAAGGTCTTATAATGTACTAGTGATGACAGTAATGCTTGAACAAGAATGGAAAATGTGCTGCTATTTAAAACAATTAAATAATGAACTACTGATCATGAAAATATTATCTCTGCTACTGTCTAAATACAGAAAAGTGATTTAAGCTACTACACTCAAAGAAATAAAAAATTGCAAGGAAAGTAAAACTAAAATCAAATTACACATTCATGATTCGATCCCTCGCCAGTAGTCTAGTTATGGCTTTCGGAGGTAATCATCAATGTCATGAGAAATATGATATCTAATTGCAGAAAAGTAAAACTAAAATCAAATTACACATCCATAATTCAATCCCTCGCCAGTAGTCCAGCTATGGCTTTTGGAGGTAACTGTCAAATGATATGAGCAATTTAATATCTAATTGCAAAAAAGTAAATCTAAAATCAAATTACACATCCATGATTCAATCCCTCGCCAGTAGTTCAGCTATGGCTTTCAGAGGTAACTGTCAATAATATGAGCAATTTAATATCTATTTGCAGAAAAGTAAAACTAAAATCAAATTACACATTCATGATTCAATCCCTCGCCAGTAGTCCAACTATGGCTTTCGGAGGTAACCGTCAATGATATGAGCAAGTTGATTTCTAAACTAACTAACAAAGCAAGTAAAGAAGACTGAAATCAAAACAGAATTGGAATTAAAAAAAAAAACTAAGAAAATCAAAGTCAGCAGAGAGGTTAATCTCATGTCACTAGTTGATGCAAAAACATGTAAAGAAAAACTGATCTACAATCAACCGGTTGAACACACTTACATGAATTAAAATTGCATGAATGGAAAATCTAATCTATCAAACTTGAAAGCAATCAAATGACATAATGAAATCAAAGCAAAAATATAAAATGAAATCTACTCTACCTTACATTCTAATAAGCTCCATGACATCTACTTCACATCTCCTTCCATGTTGAAAACATCAAAGCTTTATTCAAATTCTTCAAAATCACAAAGTACAACAAAGCTCTCCAAATCTTTCCAAAGCCATCTCACAAGCTAACAAGCTTAAGAACTAACAAGCTAAAACTTAATAACTCCAATCTCTAAGCTAACAAATGAAGGAGAGATATCTCCTATTTATACAAAAAGATGAGAGCCATCTCATTAATAAGAGTCCATGAATCTCTCCCTCTACCTCTAGAGTCCTAATCAAAATAGGAACTGATAAGACACATGTCTTCTTAGAGTTACAATATAATTAAGAGATGTGACATATATCCTCATGATCCCATGATTCTTTCCACTCAAATTCGAATTTGGCCTTAGAGTGCCACATAAGGGTCTTCTAGAAGCCTCCTTTCAACCTACACATGTCAACAATATCAACCCATTTGTTAGGTATAAGCATATGAACATTATTTTCTAATTTTTAACCACAAATTCACTTAAAAGGCTTAGAATTAATAAAATTTGGAAAAACATAAATGTGGCCTAATGATAATGAAAGTGGGATGAATGTGGTGACATAGTAGTGAAATGGAGGTGATATAATGAACATAATAGTGAAAGTGTAATGGAAATGAATGGCATTTTCAAGACTCAACATACCTCCCAACTGAAGTTATTGCATGTCCTCATGCAATATATATTACATTAGCTCTTTTGATCTTTGAGCTTTGGCTTAACTTTGCATGATATCATTTGATAACTTCATATTTTTGCAAAGTGTTTTACTTGAATTGCAACATGGTTGGTTCTTGTGTTACAACCATTTTTTTGTGTTGTTGCCTTCTATTTTGATATTTGAACTTTGCATAATGATATTTGATTATTGTTGCAAAGTATATCTTTATTGGATTGCATGATGGTTGGTTCTTGTGTGACAACCATGATTTTGCTTGTATCCAATTTATCCTTTAAGCACTTTTTTTTTTAAAAGCCATTATATGCTCATAATAGCAATGTAATAATTAATATCTGTTGGAAGTATGTGAGCTCCTGAATATGATATGGACATGGCAAGATATGAAAATGAATGTACTCCCCTCCCAAACTGATGGTATTGGCAATTTTATAAAATGAGGAAGAGAAATGTTTTTCCAACAATTATCATTCTAGATTTTTATGGAATTTTATGGTCAAAAGTTAGAAAATGACGTACCTTCACTTACCCTTTGGAATGGATGAGTTGTATGTGTGGTGGCTGCAAAATTCTGATCATATTCTTCTTCAACTGGTTGAACAAGAGGAGTCATGGATAGAGAGATAAGATGATATTTTATTGCTTCTACTAAAACTTGATGAATCTGCTCCAAAATGCTGAAAATAATAGTCTTCATGTCTTCAAAACTCATTGGCACAATTCCTACTATGTGAAAAGATGTTTTGATGTCGAACATAGTAGGAAATTGTTGGTTTAGTGGCCATTAATGGATGCCACTAGTCAACATGAGAACTCTCACCATTGATGACAATGAGAGTCAAGATGCCCAAACACATCTTGCTAGGTACGAATGAATTTGTCGATGTCGAGTCACCTAGAAGATCTGATGAACAAGGGACATTAATGTATTCCCATTGTTTATCAGCATGAAGACTTGCCATTAAAGCATGCAAGCCTCAAGGTGTTTTTACAAAGAACTTAGACTCAAAGGACTATGGACTCAATAATTTGCATTGAAGCAGGGCTTATTTGCAAAATGAAAATGATATGAAATGAAAGATGGAAATGGAAGATGGCAATGGGCAATAAGCATGTGAATGAGCCTCTTGTTTTTATTTGTGGATTATGAATGGACAAAAAGAGATGAAAAGTGTATGTGAATGTAAATGGAAAATATGGAGTGAAATGAGATGAAGGGTTTATTATGAGGTATGGATGTGATGGAGACAATAGTATCTGAAAATTTTTCAAGTGTTTGAATTTGATTTTCCATCAACATATTTCCTCTTTGTTGCTGATCATCCTCTTATGAAACAAATTGGTCTCTTAGAGAGACACCATTCTCTTGTAGTCATTTGTCCTTCCTCGTGAAACCTACAAAAAAAAACTAATACTTCTTCTGCAATGGAATGTAAGATTATCAAAGGAGAGAGGTGATCAATCTCTCTAGTTATGATATTTACACACAAAACAAAGAATTTGTATTAATGAAACAAGTTCTCAAAGGAAAAATCAAAAGAATTTATACCTGCTTTGGAATTTGTGCCCTAAGTTGAATGTTGCTTCTTTTCAACAATTTATTTCATTATTTTCTGTAGATCTTATTGAGATCTTTCCAATGGTACTTAAATCATCAAAATCTGATTTTGTATGAGAAAGATAGGCTGATTTGAACAATGAGATTTTTCTGGCTGCGGATTTGGACTTTAGCTGCGGAATGTGCACGGTTTCTGTAGCTAAGAATCTTGAATACAAAGTTAGCCATTCATCTTTCATCATCAGTCCAAAATTAATCAATACCTTCAGAAAAGTGAGCAAATAACTTATTCATTTCATTGATTCAAAATTAATATATATATATATATATTTTTGACATGCAGCGACTTATTGATAACACACAATTTGAATTCCCTTTGACCGGGGTCTTTTTAATCAAATTGGATCAAATGAATAGGACATCATCCATGTACTGACATTCCCCCAGCTACCCATGTGGCTTGTTTTGCTTGATGACACCTGCAACCTAGAGTTTAACAAAACAACTGCGGAAAGTTGAACCAGCTGCGGAAAGTTGAATACGCTGCAGAAAGTGGTTGAAACAATCAACCATCAGACACATGTCCCTAACTGCCCCTTTTATCTAGCTAAAGAAAGTTCAACTGATTTAGCTCTCCCAATGAGCCCCATCATTTTTTATTTATTTATTTATTTATTTTATTGATTGCCTGAAAAATAAAAACTTTGAAATATGAAGCAAAACAGTTTTAAAGATGGAAATAGATCAGAGTACCAACTCTTGTGCTGCTCATATTTTTTTTTATATTAGTATTTGTCACCAACAATTCCTATACATGTTGTAACAGAAATACCTAAGTCAATCTCAAAATAATTGGGAAGTTTAACGTGCATGTGCACTACCTACTCGACTCTACATCTCTGAAAAATGGGTCATTCAGATGTGCTGCAGTAGAAGGCCTTGCTGATGCCACTGTCATACATTTTCAATAACTTGCCTTATTTCTTGATTAGTAACCTTTTCCACTGCCATAGGCCTTAGAGCAGAACTCACCTTTTTATAAATTTGAACAATGCTACTGCACTCACTATAAGGAATCCCCCGAATAACCAAGGAATAAACATCGACAAGCTATAATCCTTTTCATATAATTCTAGTGCCGTGTTTGATCATCTTATTGTTAAATAGGAAGTAGCGGAACAAGCGTAGACAGGTGGCAACAACTTCACGGGTTTTAATGACAAAGAGTCGTGTTTCATCAAACAACTACAACGAGTCGTGTTCAAACTCCTTGTTCATTTAATGAAATTCTTGTTTTTTTCTTCACATATTCAGTGATACGATGGATGACCTGGCAGCCAAGGAAATTGAATCTAAGCGGATTTCTCAAGGAAATCGAAATATGGCCGCAACTGTTAAAAAAAGCACTATTTTTTTTCACACGCGGCAGACAAAAAGAGGCTCCAAAGAACCGAGGATTTCTCCCAGACCGCCACAAATTTCTTCAAACAGTTTATGGATTATTTAATTGACCCGGCTGGCAAAAAAACTCATGTTTTCTTTTCTTCAAATTCACCTTCGTTTGGGAAAATCGTGCGTTTGAAGTTAGACATTTTTTCAGTTGTTTACGTTTTTCTGAGTTAATATGTTCACTATTCTGCATTCGGCCTGCAAAATTTTCGAATTAGTGGTTGGATGATACGACTTTGTGCATTCTCTGCGTTTACCATACATGTTAAAAAGTCCTTGCTTCAATCCAATTTTTTTTTTTCAATGCGACCGTGGAGAGTTTTTCCTTCTCTGTCCTCTCTAGAACCACATCAATTTTTTCATTCAACTACAAGTTCAAGTGAAATCAAAGTCAGTCAGGTTTGACCTGCATGTGTTAAGCATCAGACTCGCGTGCAGTTCTTTCTAGCTGGCTCCGCTCGAGAGATCAAGGTCTGGAGATTTTGATGCTTAACTTCAAGAAATGCAGAGATTGTTTTATTGTATGAAACATAATTTATTTATTTATTTTTAATTTATTTATTTTGTTAATAAAATTACATATGTTATGTTTTCAAAAATTAAAAATACACATATATACTTTATCAAACAAAATAATAAAATTTATTATATTCTTTTTAATGTTTTTTTTTCAATTGTTTTGTTAATAAAATTATATGTTATATTTTCAAAAATTAAAAATATACATATACATTTCATTAAACAAAACAATGGTTTTTGTTTTTGTTTTTGTTCTTTTTTTTTTTTAACAAATGTTCTTGCAGGCTTGTTTCAGGGCCAATGCTTGGACATGGATGTATATTTTTTGTTAAGGCCACAGTGAAAGCTAGGATTCAAGATAGCCATAAAAAGGATTAATGAATTTCAATTTCAGGCAGCAAAGTCTTCGGAGAAAACATGCTAAAAACAGGACTTTGACTGAGGCCTTAGGCTGGTTTTTTTATTGATCTGAGCTGGGCGAATAGGATAGGATCCATGTTAGGACAATTCTAGAGATGTCCATGTGGTCAGTTTTTTTATCGGATGCTTGTAACCTGTTAAACCTTGAAACAATTGCGGAATTCTCAACTAGCTGCGGAATCAGGGCACTTTCCGCAACTAAGTTGCAAAACTGTATTAAAATAGGATACAGTGTTTTGAGGACCACTACAAACCATAACCAGTCAATTTTGGACAATTTGAACCTATCAAAGCAGTTGGGTTTCATTTTTTTCCCTTTTTTTGTATTGAATCAATTGAAATTATGAAGTTTATTTTGTCTTCTCCTTTTTTTTTCTTTTTTTTTAGGCATAACAATTCTTTTTCCGATCCTCCAGATCACACAAAGTGCAAGAGGAGAGCATACTCAAGAATTTTTTTATTTTTTTTTACATAACAGTCATTTTTCTGATCCTCCAGATCACATAAAGTGCAGGAGGAGAGCATACTCAAGAATTATTAATTTTTTTAGATGTAAGAAATAAGGTCTCCTAATTACACTTCCCCAGCAACAGCGCCACTAGTCAATTTAACGTCTTAAATTGTTTACATAAATTATCAATCCGGGTATCCTACATTGATGAAATGTGGTGCACCATATGTGCTTAGTTAACCTTTTTCTTACTTCGTTGTTTTATAGATTTTATTTTGTTTTGGGGTTTTGTTTTTTGTTGGTTTCCTAAAGTATCTAATGCAAATGGAAATCTCCTATTCTAAGGTCTTAAGAATACTTTTAAAGGTCAAGTATGGATGTAGATTTCAAGACAAAGTCTATGTCCCTAATGGTAACTTCCAAAACTTAGCACTTCAAAAACTCTTAAAACATGTTATTGATGGAATTAGTACTTAAACAAAAGTGTAAATATGCAGCTACTTCAATCAAACAAAAGATGAAATACTAATCAAAGTTTTCAAAAAGGTTTTCAAACTTGCAATGATGAAATCAATTACTAAGAGAAAATAAAAATGTACCTAAATTCTAATTAAACCAAACAGTGAGCTAGTGACTATGAAACTCAGTATCCTTGCTGCTGTATAAAAAGAAAACTGAACTTAAAACCATTCAAAAACTGTAAGCAAAGTAAACTAAATCATATTACATCAACTCATATTCTGACCCCTCACCATTTGACTCGCTCTGGCTATAGGAGGTAATCATAAACAAATTGAGTAATTTGATATCTAAATTGCATAAAATGAAACTAAGA
>APFE030197830.1:0-10523 GCA_000404065.3 Pinus taeda | reverse complement strand
ATTATAGAGCCTATGCACTTCGATGCATTTACCATGAACTATTGTGAGACTCTTCTTTCATTGTTTACAATGTATGTTTATGTTAACGCATACTAATGAAAATGAACTATTTCATTGGATTTGGTATGTGTCTTGTTGAATTTGCATTTTCACTTTATTTTATGAACATTGTTGTCTTGTGAACTACTTTTCAAGCTAACTAATAATTCTATGATGCTATTGTGTGTCTCTTTTAGGATAGTAGTATTACGTTTCTCCCAGAGGCCCACTCTCTATTTCCTTGTCATGAAAGTACCTTATATACATTGTAAGTGTCAGCCTCATAATGTCAACTTACTTGTTTGTTTCAAATATTGTTTTTATAATCTCATATGTTAATAAAGGCAGCCAAGGAATGTTCCTAAGAGTAATGGAAATCAATTATATCTTTTGTTGGAGCTCCTACTCCAAATGGTGTAAGGTTTAATTGAGACTTCATACTATGGAGCCACCTTGGTTGACAAATTTCCAGCACCGTTAATGGTTAGTGCTGGAAGGAGGATCAAATAATAAATGGAGCCTATTGAGTACGTTTTGAATATATTATCTTGAATGACTCATTTCCAATTCATAGTCCAAGGATTTTTTTCTCATAGATCCAATCTTAGACTTTCAATCCCCGTGGAACATTTTTTTAACTTGTCTCAATTAAAGTTTGATAGCGAGGGTGGAATATCCATAGATGAGCATACATATCACTTTATGAAGTTTTTTGAATCTCATTAAATTGATTGTGAAGGTGTTGTCTATATAATATTCACCCCCGACCTTAAAGGTCAGGTCAAAAAATGTGTCATATCTGTACTATTTGCTTCTATTCATTTATTGGAACAAATCTTTAAGGAGCTTCATCAAGCCTCTGGTAGGATGACTATTGAGATGTTTCTAACATAATTAATTAACTTAGAATGGACCTTGTTGAATCAATAGAGTATTTTTCTAATATATTTATTAATCTATGTTATGAAATTCTTGAAGAGGATGTAGATTAGGATTTCTTCAAGGATAAATTTCAACATTTGGTTCAAATCTCCTTCAAACAATATAAATCTGAATCCTTGGTTAATATTTCTCTCCTAACGTGTATTAATCATGAGACACCTCTAATCTCATAGGAGGAGCCTACTACCCTTTTTGTCCCTTGTCCTCGTCCATTTTCATTTCCTAACAAAGACATGCTTTTAAAATACAATAATTAAGCATTTGAAGGTTTAGGAAATTTTCAGGAAGTCGAGGCACTTCAACTTCAGTTGACGGTTATATCAAGATCTCACAATCAAGATGAGATCTGTGAACTAGGTCATATTAAATTTCTCTCGCATAATTCTTTTATCAAGATTGTTTCATTGGATGTAAGATCTTTCTTAAAGAAATTTCAACATTTTCAAGTTAATTTTCTTAATCCTCAATATAGAATCTCTGATCAGATATAAAATTCTTGTTTGGTTAATTCTTCATTATGTAAATCCCTTAAAGAAAATCTAGGATTGCAGCACATACCTTTCATAGATGTAAATAACTTAGAAATATGGCATCCTAATTATTGAGACAAAGATCATCATTCCCTAAATGATCTCTCCTTGTCAAAATATTGTATGGAAAATAATCGCCTAATGTTTATTATGAATGTCATGAAACTAATAATTTTTTTTCTCCTCCAATCAATTGTTTTGAGTTGCATTCAATGCTTGAATCATTTGGCGGATCAAAACCCTCATACTAATATCGATTGTTAGACTTGATTTGACATGTTCTTATAAATTTTTATCAACATCGTATTCTAATTGGTTTCCTATATTTAGAAGGCCAACAATTGTTTTAATTCCTTAAGCTCTTATATTACTAGTCTCATATAGAGTTGGTCACAAAGAGAACTAATCGAGAAAAAATGATATTGCCACTAATCTAATCATCACACTGGGTATAACAAATGTCATTCAAATTAACATTTTCCCATTACTATATCTCATGATATTTGTTTTATATTTGTTTATTTGGTTGAACTTATTGATAATGATGATCTAACATTCTACTATTTAGATACTTTTCAAGTAGCTAAGGCACTTGAACCTTTGTTGATTGTTATGTCAGTTCCTCACTGTATTGACAAGGTTTCCGAATGTGATCAAGTTATATTTTCATTGCAATAATATCCCCATGATTCATGTGCTAATTGAAAGTTCATTGTCCCAAGAGTTTCATTTTTCAAAAGGATTTCTTTGAATTTCATGACCGAATCTATGATTGGCTAGAAACATACGACTTAACAAGATCTGTCGCTAATAATAAGTTTCAATATTTATTCATGTTTGATAATAATGATAAAATAGATGAAACAACATTCACAAGAAGCTTTCGAGGTTTGTATGACTATTGTTCTAATCCATAAGGTAAGGCTATAGGTTGATTAAGGTTAGTTTGTATGCCATATCTTTCTGCCTTTATCAAAGGCCTTCTATCTTATATGAAAATTGTTCATGATAATATTTGTATTATTTCACATTTATTTATATTGTTTTTAATTACTCATATCTTTCTATTTGTAGGTCAGGAGCAGATTTGGTGGCTACATTGGAAATTTCACTATACTTAACCCTGACCTTCTAGCAAGTTAGATTAGGAGTAGCTTTGGTTGCTTTTAGTTTTATTTTGCATTGCATTCACCTTCTATTCTTCTTTTCATCTATTTTTTTCATTTACTTTGTCTCTTGATTCCTTTCTTGCACATTTATTTTCTTTGGAGTCTTGCATTTTCTTTATTATTTTTCTTTTTTCTTCTTGTTTTTTCATGCTTTTTATTTTGGTATTTTTTCAATAAGACAATGCATGGAAACCACCCTTGTTTGGCTCGAACGAACAATGTGGAAAAGTTTTCAAAACGAAATTTTGATGGCGAGAAACTCTTGGCTAATTATTCTTCATGTTATTTTCTCGAGCCTACACACATTTAAGCTAAATTTTGTTTGAATGGAAAATAAGATCAATTCGAAAGGAAATATCTGAGTAGAACCATGAAACCCGTATCTCTTATAGTATCCTCAATTCGATATTGTAATTAAATATGGTCTTTCATTGCTGATTTAATAAAGTAGAGAATGGAAAGGGGCAAAATCAATAACGAGCATATCAATTTTAGATGTATATATAATTGTCTCTAAAGGAAAAGCCTCTCCTTCTCTCCATAAGTCGGGATCCCTCTTCTACCTTGGTGATATAAGCATTGATAATATTCCAATGAGAGTAATGAAAATAAAATAAAAGGTGAAATAAGAGAAATGATTTCTCTGTAACGAAGTGAAGCAAGTAACTTCGTCGCGCTACTAAACAGGCTTGCTAGTAGTGAAGTATTTCACCTGGAGTGGAAATACTTGGAAGTTGTTTGACTGACTGTATCTTTAGGGATTTTTATAGTGGGTGCTCTGTGCTCTTAGTTGGCATAGCTTTACATTTTTTGAGTCTTTACTTAGATTTTAAACAAAGAACTCAAAGTGGCTGACCGATCTCCTAGATGGTCTCGAAGACTTCGTGGTCTCTCACCACCGAGTTTAGAGCCTTCTCCGAGAAGGCGCAGAGGTAATAATACCGATGGGTTTTGTCCCACTGCAATTGATGCATCGGGGATTGATCCTCCCCTCGGGGGCATTAGTATTGAAGCAAGGCCTGGTACTTCCATGGAACAAGAGAGGAACACTCCAGTTCTTTCTCAAGTTCGTTTACAAGCAGAGGATAATATTGAGGTAGAAGAACTTTCAGAGTCATTAGCGGCTCTGAATTCTCCCCTACCATCCAGTCATCCTCGCGTATTGCAATATGTTGGGACTCCGACGCATAGACCGTCAAGTCCAGGTTACGCTACGCACTTACCTTCGATGACCACTACTGGAAGCATGGCTTCTACAAGTGCTACGACTGTACAGACTCCTATATCTGTACAAGGGGGTGGAACTATTTCCATCCCCTCTGTCTCTTTATTCGGATCTTTTTCTAGCACATCTTTTGTTGGGTCTACTTCCATTCCGTCTACGAGTGGAAATTCCCAAACAAATGCTTTTGGTTTTGGGTACTTCCCATTTGGCGCCCATTCACAAGGCATTCCTTCAGCTCCGTTCATGGCCGCCACGTCCATGATGAGTGGATCGGCTTCGTTCCAAGGTTTTCCATTCGGAAGTGGTCATATACCACATTCCAACCCTACGATAGGATCTATGCCTTTTTCTTCGGTAGGAAAAAGCAGCAATACCTTCCAAGGTTGGAATAACCTTGGGCTTAATAGTGCCGGAACTAGGAATCCATTCTTTGGCCAATATGGGAATAGGCCTTATACTACGGTTAGTTCGTTCCAAAGTATTCCTCCCCTAGCTTTGGCTTGGAATCCATATCAGGGGTTGTCAACTCCTTACAATCCTTTAGGAGGAAACTTTGTTGGGTATGGTGGATATACAGCCGGAGTTGGTCAAACTCTGAGTTTTTCTGGGTCACAAGGTCTTTCTTTTGGCTCAGCAGGTTCTGAGGGTTACTTCGGGCAGCCTGGTGCCTTCCAAAATCTAGGCCAATCTTTTCAGAGCTTCGGGAGTGCCGCCCAGTTAGGGTGGAATCCCCAAGCTCCGCCTAGACTTCTGTTTATGGCAACGTTAAACTTGCCAAACCTCACTAAGTTAATAACGACCCAATCAAGTATAATCCGTCCTAGCCTCCGGTCCCAGCTAAACTCCCTTTGGATATTCCAAAATTCGAAGGGAAAAGTGGTGAGGATCCGGGCGACCACGTAACCACGTTCCACTTATGGTGCTTATCGAACTCCCTGATCGATGACTCGGTTAGGTTGAGATTATTTCAACGCACCTTGACTGGTAACGTGGCTAAGTGGTATATAGAGTTTCCTGGGGGTAGATTTACATCATTCGTCGACTTAGCCAATATTTTCTTGAACCATTTTCAGTTGCCCGTTCGGTATGATGCCGGAACCGAACTACTGGCTACTTTTCGTCAGGATAGGGAAACTCACATTTCCGATCACATTCAGGAATGACGATGGAGAAAGAGGCTCATTAAAGCCGAAATCCCTTCGGAGTACCATCTCGAGTGGTTCTTGAAGTCTTTGATACCTGAGATCTCCAAGGATGTCTCCATGTCAGGGGTCTATTATGAGGAGCAAGCTATTTTAGGGCCCGACAATTAGAATTGATCTACTCTCAGTTTGGGATCCTACAAAAGTACTTGCCAGATGCTCCTGGGTCTAAGGTTGACGTAGCTAAGCCGAAGCCAGGTCCCCACAGGGATGGTATTGTTGGGTCGGTAGACACAAATATGGTGAATTTGTTGAACCAATTGCAACAGTTGTCTTTACAAACTGCTTCTAATAACCAAGTCACATCATCTAATCCTTTCGCTTCCCAAACTTCTTCAATTAATGCTGTCCAATCTGATAACCCCAAAGGAAGTCAAAATTCCAATGGAAAAAAGAAAGGACGAGGTAAGAAAAAGAACCAGGATGGGAAGCTTGATGCAAACAAATCCAGCAATAATGCTGGTGGAGGTAGAAATGAGTCGAAAAAGAAAGTTAAGTTTCCATGCAAGTTGTGCAATGGAGACTATTTAACTCATCTTTGTCCCAAGATTGAAGATGCTCAGCGCTTGTTAGGGAAGAAAGGGACTTCTAGTTCCCAAGCTGTGTTAACCAACCCTTTTCCCCAAGGGCAACAACTTCTTGCTGGCGTGAGTTCAAACCCTGGAACCTCTGTAGGGGGCAACCAGGAAGGGGAAAAATCATCGAATTTTTTCATGATGGGTTCTAACTTCCATGTGGATACTCGGTCACGTGATTATGGTGAAGCCAAAACTTCCAAGGATAAGCCTGTTCCTGGAAGTACTGACCTTCATATCGAGCGACACCCTGTCGAGACTATACCACGGATACCAAAAGGTTCCGCTAAACGTACGATGATTAATCCTAATGATAGGGCCGCCCAGAATTACTCCATTGTGGAGGATCTGGCTCAGAGTCCATGTGCCATGTCCGCTTTAGAGGTTTTCCAGTCGTGTCCGGCTCAGAGAAGTGCTTTACTTTCTGCGATTGGGGCAGTCAATCCAACTAATTCTTTAGTGCTCACTTTCGACATGTTAAATGTCAAAAAGCGACTCCCTCATCACATGGCTTTTCAAATAAAGTCCACATATCGGAAAATTAACATTTTTCGAACCGTTATTGATGAAGGGGCTTCCACGTGCGTCATGTCGATGTCATGTTGGAAGGTTATTAGATCGCCTTCGGCCATTCCTTCACCTACTGTATTGACTGCATTCGATGGCCATTCTCATAAGCCGCATGGGATTATCCCGGCCTTTCCTATATGTGTTGGGGGGAATGTCGTTAATATTGAAGTAGAATTCGTAGATACTAACCTAGATTATAATCTCCTCTTAGGAAGGAACTGGGTATACGAAATGGACGCTATTGTTTCGACTCTGTTTCGTGTCATTTTCTTTCCTCATGAGGGGAAAATCATAAAGGTGGATCAATTAGATTATTGTCCAGTTGATTCTCAAGCAACTTCAGACTCTACTATTCCTTTAGTGGATAACCCTCGTCCACCTACTAAGAATCTAGGAGTAGGGATGTATTCCTCGTTGATGGGTACTTTTGAGTTTCCCTCTCCTATCGCTAAAATCAATGCCATCTCATCATCTAGGGAGTTTTCTCAAGATGGGTTCTTTCGAACTCGTTATTTTTCAGACCCCTGGACCTTGCCTTCACCTACGACCACATTAGTTGAAGGAAAAGAGAATGGAATGGCAGTTCCTATATCTGTAGCTGAGCTTAGATATCAGTCTATCGTGAACTCTGCAGATGACCATTCTACTCCTTTTTCTAAAGAGGAGTTAGATGGTGATGTGGACCCTGCTTGGAGCCTTGATTCTACCTCTGCTTTGGACTGCTTGGATTAAGTTTTACCATCGGAAGAAGCAATTCTTGAAGCAATGATGGGTATAGATCGACCTTGGGAAGATTTACACCATCGTTCATACTTTCTTCCTCCATTGCAGGAGGTAGAGCCTAGATTCTCCGAGCTCTGTTCTAGTGATGTTTGTACGGTGTCAAACCCTTTGGCTCTAACACACGTTCGTGCCAAAGGTAATATGTCGGTGATTTATGAAACAACACCTATAAACATCTCTAGGGACCCTAACACAATCGAGAATCTCTTCACTGGAATTGAGTGTTCCCCTGAAGAAATTCAAATTTACACCGACCTGTTTAAAGAATTTCGTGATGTATTTGCTTGGTCCTATGAGGAAATGCCTGGTATTGACCCATATATAGTTCAACATGAGATCAAGACGTATGAAAACGCAAAACCTGTCCATCAGAGGCTTTGGTCGGTCAACCCTAGGAAAGAAGCAGCTATCAAAGCAGAAGTGGAGAAGCTGCTAAAGGTGGGTTTCATATACCCTGTTCCTCTTATTGATTGGGTTTCTAATCCAGTCCCTGTAGATAAAAAGCAAGGAACAAGCCGAGTATGCATTGATTTTAGGGACCTAAATAAGGCTTGCCCTAAGGACAATTACCCCACGCCATTTATTGATCAGATTATCGACGAGTCTGCGGGTAATGAGATTTTTTCCTTCATGGATGGATTCTCTGGTTATAATCAAATTTCTATCCATCCTGAAGACCAACATAAGACAACCTTTATATGTCCCTTGGGTACCTTTTCATATAGAAAGATGCGTTTTGGTCTTAAAAATGCTGGAGCTACCTTTCAGCGGACCATGTCATATGCTTTCCATGACATTAATCATATCATCGAAGCCTACTTAGATGATCTCACTTCTCGTTCTCGAAAGAGGACTAATCACCCTAGCCACCTTCGAATAGTTTTCGAACGATGTCGTTTTTATAAAATCTGGTTGAATCCCAACAAGTGCATTTTCACGTTTACGTCTGGTCGGTTGTTAGGGTTCATTGTGTCAAATGAAGGGATTCGGGTTGATCCCTTCAAGGTTGAGGCAATAGTTCAGTTGCCTCCCCCATCCTCAATTCGTCAACTTCAGAGTCTTCAAGGGAAGGCTAATTTCTTGAGGCGGTTTATAGGAAAATATGCTGAGATCACTAAAGGGTTCATGCGGTTGTTACGGAAAGGAGTTCCATTTGTATGGGACAACTTTGCGCAACGATCGTTTGATGCTTTGAAAAAAGCACTAGTCTCTACCCTGCTTTTGAGTCCATCGGGTTATGGCAAAGACTTCCTTTTATATCTCGCGGCAGTAGAATCAACCATTGGTATGGTTCTGGTTCAGGAGGATGATGCTCTCACCGAGCACGTGATTTATTATTTGAGCCGAGGCTTAATAGGCCTTGAAATTCGCTATTCTCTGGTTGAGAAGTTGGCCTTGGCAGCTGTCCATGCTGTCCAGCGGCTCCGTCATTACATATTGCTATGCAAAACTTTTGTCTTAGCAGCAGTCAATCCATTTCAATTTTTCCTCAGTAGGCGAGTGATTGGGGCCAAATATAATAGATGGATAGTCATCTTGCAAGAATTCGATCTCGAGTTCTTGTC
This sequence comes from Pinus taeda, assembly GCA_000404065.3. Lineage (NCBI taxonomy): Eukaryota > Viridiplantae > Streptophyta > Pinopsida > Pinales > Pinaceae > Pinus > Pinus taeda. The sequence goes on along the minus strand of APFE030197830.1, from coordinate 1,923 downwards.
AGCCAAGTCTAAGAAATCCATGGTTTTCGCTGAGCTAATTTCTGAGCTACCTTGTGGAGAAGATACTGTTTATGAGGAAAGTTTTCCCGATGAACATTTATTCCTCATCTCTTCACTCGACCCTTGGTATGGAGATATCATTGTCTATCTCCAGACTTCGAAGTGTCCCTCTACTTTCTCCAAGGACGAACATCGTAAATTACGTCACCTAGCTAAGAACTATGTTATCATCGGTGATACCTTATACCGTCGAGGGGTTGACTCAATCCTTCGGCGCTGTTTAACCTTGGAGGAAGCAGAGTCTGTGCTTAATGATTGCCACAGTGGAGCTTGTGGTGGTCATCTATCAGGGCTTGCTACAGCCCAGTGCATCTTACGTGCTGGCTATTTTTGGCCTTCACTTTTTAAAGACTATGTGGAAGTGGTCAAACATTGCCACCCTTGTCAGATCTTTACTTGAAAGATGCGTGCTCATCCAGCTCCTCTTTTTCCCGTTGTCACGGTTGGTCCTTTTACTAAGTGGGTATTGATTTTACAACTTGTAATCCACCTTCAACAGTGAATCACAAGTACATTATTGTGGTTGTAGACTACTTTACGAAGTGGGCCGAAGCCATGCCCACTTATAAAAACGATAGTGACATGGAAGCTTTGTTTCTCTTCAATCAGGTTATCTCAAGATTTGGTTTCCCGAGAGAGATTGTCACTGATCATGGCAATCACTTCCAGAATCAACTCATGTCGGAATTGGCTCTTAAATTAGGTTTCCGTCAAGAGCATTCGTCTCCTTATTATCCTCAAGCCAATGGACAAGTCGAGGAAGTCAATAAAACTCTTAAGACGATACTCCAACGGACAATCGACAAAAATTGGTCCAATTGGGACGTCATATTGTATTCGGCTCTTTGGGCATACCAGACCTCCGTAAAGACTGCTATAGGCTTTACACCTTTTCAGTTAGTTTACGGGATGGAATCTATCTTTCCGATCGAATGTGAAATTCCATCTTTCAAGTTAGCTATAGATCTTCTTCCAAAGACTTCGAGTCTCGAACAGCGCCTCCTTCACTTGGAACATCTCGATGAGCAGGGTCAAGATGTCGCCACGATGAATGAGGCTCATAAGAAAAGGGTAAAAACGCAGTATGATAAATCTGTCCGTCCTCGAGTCTTTTCTGAAGGCGACCTTGTCTTGGTCTATGACCAAGATAAAGATGCCTTGGGGGCATGCAAGTTTAAGCCTATGTGGTACAACCCTTTCATTATTAAACGAGCTTTAGAAAAATGGTTGTATGAGTTAATCGATTTTGAGGGAAACAAGATGGTGGGGCCCCGAAACGGGCTCTACCTAAAGAAGTACTTTTCTTAAGTAGAAGTTAGGCAATGGATTCTTTGTATATTATGTATATTTTTATATATATTATCAAGAGTTTTGTGATGTCAACACTTTTTAGTCTGCTGTTGCAGTTGTTGATGGATGACTTGGTCTATTTTGGGTTCACCGATGGTACTAGCTGGCACACTCGAAATCTCGCTTCCGCAGCTTGGGTACTTTATTATCCAACTGGTCAAATGATGGTATTGAGAGGCATGTGCATTGGTCCTGCTTCGAATAATATGGCCGAGTATACTACCGTTATTAATTTACTATCCGAGGAAATCTCTTATGGGATCGACTCGTTAGTAGTGTATCTCGATTCTCAATTGATAGCGTCTTAATTAAATAACATTTATCGGGTAAGGGATCCATGTTTATATCGCCAATATTTAAGAGTGAGGTTGTTGCAAAGACCATTTGTTTATATTAATTATTTGGACATTCCAAGATCTCATAATTGGTTAGCTGATTCTATCGCTAATCAAGCATTAGACTGGCACATCAATCATTCATCATAAAATCAAAGCATCAAAAAGTCAAACTGTA
>APFE030197813.1:444888-538341 GCA_000404065.3 Pinus taeda | reverse complement strand
AATATTGTTGTGCCCCTATTGTCCCCATATTGTTATTAGTGTGCCCCATAGAATCCCTCTATTGTTATTTTTGTGGCTTTATGTTATTATTGTTAGGTCGGCTAGGTTATATTGTGACTCCTTAGACCCCTATATATAGAAAGGAGGTTTTATCATTTGAATCATCCAAGAATTGTTCATTTATGTAATGTAAAGGAGGTTGCCCCCTCGAAGAGGCTGAATGCTAAGGCGTTGATCTATCTTTTCTATCTTTTCTTGAGCTAGTTTCATAACACATTAAATATCATCTTTTGGGGGTAAAACTTTGTTGACTTAGCATAGTAGACCTAGCATTATTCTACGCTCATATATCTTTCCAATGGCATAAAAAAGACCTCATTTGGAATACGTATGCAAAAGTTATGTCACTCGAAAGTTAACCTTCATGTTTTGTCCACCATGATTTGAGATGTCATATCAATCGCCATTATTCATGGAAAAGGGGCTAACCATATGATTAATATGAAGAAGACTCTAGAAGAGTCAATATTGTAATTGTCAGGAGTTGAATGAGTCAAACTTAACCACTAGTAAGCTATCGGGTTGTGTTATAACCGAACCACTAAGAGGAAAAGGGGTTTCATTTCATTTGAATGAATTTTGTTCCATAGATGATCAAAGTAGTTGAGAGTGGATAAAGGGAGAGCAAACAGAGAGGGTTTTTGTATTATAGCATCCCACAGGACATAGGTCCCACTCCTTTCTGCTTACATCCATTTCCATTCAGAGAAAGAGAGAGCATAGCAACCTTACCTCATAGTTGGGTTTTCTCCCGTAAGGGTTTCCCAAATCATACTTTACATTATTATGATTGTGAGTGAATGTATTTTTGTATGTTCTTTATTTCCTACATTTTATATATTATATGCATGAAAACAATAACTTAATCAATCCAGAAGTCTAAGGAAAATAACCCTCATAGTATATATTTCAAATTTTAAATATAATTTTATCATATATGTTGTGACGAATTGTCGAGTAGAATATATGTTGAAAGTTGTAACTAGGTTCGGTCTTCATAATGACACATAATTATGATTTTATGTAAAGAGATGTAAATAAGAAAAATGAAATTATATTGACTTACTTCATGGGTTTCATGAGCAAGGATTTTGTTTTTGAGTCAAGACTCCCATTGAGAGTCTTTAGGATTTATTTGTCATCTAGTCATGAAATATAAGAGTCATTGTCATGTAAATGAAGTCATGTTACATTATGTAAAAGTTCTTATTGTCTATGTAAAGTATCCTCCAAAGAACTTGTCACCAAACCTCTTCAAGTCAGCCTACAAACATTAAAGAAGCTGATAAAACAAGTCAACCTACATCTAGCTGTCAAGTCGACCTAAAGACCCAGAGAAGAGGGGTATAAGAAGGGGAACTCAACCTCCATTCTAAGCATCAAGTTCGAACTCAATTCCAGCGAAAATGTGCAAAAAATAAGGCAATAAGAAAGGGTTTTCTCTAAGGTAAAAAGGACACTCTTCTAGGGTATCAAAGGAAGAATCTTCTGGGTAAATCAAAGCAAAATCTTCTAGAGTAGTGAAGTAGATTGTTCTGGGCAATAGATTCTTCTAGGACAGTGATGTAGATTCTTATGGGGCAGCAAAATCTTCTAGGCTAGCAGTATCTTCTGGGGCAGTGAAGAAGGAATCTTCTGGGAGGCAGTAAATTAGTTTCTTCTGGGATAGCGAAGGAAGGAATCCTCTGGAATAGAAAAGTAGAGACTGAGTTTCTCTAGAAGACCTAAAGACTGAGATTCTCTAGGGAAATTGTAAAGGTGCATCATAAGAAGTAGAGACTAAGATTCTCTAGGGCAATTGCAAAGGTGCATCATAAGAAGTAGAGATCGAGTTTCTCTAGAAGGAGCAAGAGAAGGAAGGACAGGAAAAACTAGGTTGGTGACAAGGTTCTTGAAAGAGGACACTAGAGTCAAGGGTCAATGTCATGGTCTTGGTACTTATCAATTGAAGATCTAGAAGAAGAATTTTATCAAGTTTTCCTCTCCAGGGGTGAGAGGTTTTGGCCCTGGCTGGAGAAGCCTATATTTTGGTTCACTTGTCTTTATTTTTATAATTGTCTTGATGAAAAGAACACGCTAATAAGCTAACAAAGTGAAATATCATAAGTAAAATAAGATCAAGCATATCACAAGCAATTATTGAGCAGATAAATGTTAACATTGAATGCCCTATATTTCTCAACATGGTTTCAAAGCTAAGGTGTTGAAGACAAGAAAGGGCAAAGCAAGCTGACATACAAATCAAACTTCAAAAGGGGAATCAAAGCAAGTCAAAGGTTATCAACAAGTCCAAGGCCTACATCATATGAAGGAAGCAGGAAGAAAAAGTAAAACCCTAGAAGCACTTCAGATCATCAAGGGGTCATAAACCAAGCTCTCTCTCAAAAAGTTCATCCATCAACATCAAGAAGAAGTAGGAAGCAAGCAAAATTTTGACAAGTAAGTCCATGACTATATCCTATAATATCAAAATATATTTTTGCAAGGAAAGCGATAAACTAGTTGGGGATGCAAACTTCCTTGTAAGGAAGAAAAGGACTAACCTCAATCTTATTAAGAATGATGTCATGGTTCATATTAAGGGATCAATAACCAAACCTCCAAAAGAGGATACTCAAGATCATGCTAAATACATGAAGGGAGAAGTGAGAGCTCAAATGATTCTTATAAAATCTATAAAAGACTCTCTAATTTCATATGTATCAAAATTAGAAACTACAAAAGCTATATATGACAAACTATTAGAGTTATTTTCTGTAAGTACCGCAGGAGAAGTAATCTCCTTAAGGCAAGAACTCTACAAGCTAAAGATATCCGAGGAAGATGGAATATCCTCATATTTCATGAGGATATAAGAAATTCGAGATCAACTACAAGAAGTAGGAGAAGGTATGTTTGAAAAAGAGATGACCACAATGGTACTAAATGCACTACTGGAAGAATGGGGCAGCTTCACTTCAAGCTTTATGGGAAGAAAGAAACTACTCCATTTCAATATTTATGGTCACTATGTAAGATCGAGGAAACTAGACTAAAAGCAAAAGTTGATGTCGGACCAAGTGAACAGAATCAAGCATATGCTAAAATTACAAGAAGAAAGGGATTTGGAAAGTTTGGTCCCTCAAGGAAAAAGAACATGGATGAGATAAGGTGCTTCAGATGTCAGGAACTTGGACACTACAAAAGAGATTGTCCTAATCGTGGTAAAGACAAGAGGAATAGAGAAGGAGCACACATTACTGAAGAAGTACAAGAACCTGGATCCAAGAAGCCTAAGAATGAAGAAGTAAAAGATCTATATTATGAATAAGAATATATTCTTCTCAAGTAGGTACTTTTCACTTGTAAATTATGATCTTGATGCAATTTAAAATTAGATGGGATGCATCTCATTGGAAAAATAACATAGAAACATTAGAAGAAAGAGCTTGTGACATAGGAAGAAAGTATGTTTGGTCCAAATCCTACTAATAGGAAGCTCTTAGGAAACCTCGTGAGTATTTATAAGAAGCAAAATATCATCATCAACTGGGATCATCATAGAAGAAAACATTTGTAGAATGAGGACATGAAATATCCTGAAGTTTCTTTGAAGGACTCGCTGATAGAGAAATAAAGCAAAGTTTTTCATTAAGGACTTCCAACTTGCAGGATTCAAGGAATAATATGATGGCACAACAAGGAAAGCAAGTTGGAATGATAAAGTCCTTTTGGATGAAGCTACAACACGAAGTTTGGATTACTGAAAGAAAAACGAGGTATGTTCACATGGATTATTATCATATGGTTACAATATGATCTAGAGAAGAAATGATCTCCTCCTCCTAGATATCGTAGAAGAGCATAAGTCACACTAGATAATATAGGAAACATAAGGAAGCTAACTATAATCAATATTGGAAGCTTCTGGGAATAAAGTGTGTGAAAATAAGGGAAGAGATTTTGCATTCAAAGTCTAAGAATATTTGACTAGAATATCTCTTGGAAGAAGTTAGAAAAAGATAGAGACCCTTGACACTAAACATATGTGGGAGAGGTGTCAATTTGCATGCAGGATGCTGATAGTTACAGGAAGATGTCATGGTAAAATATCATCACAAAGGTAATTCTAATTTGAAATGTACATTGAACTAACCTTTGGTTGGGCTTATGTAGAACTGAAAAAGGGAAGATCTGTGAATAACTTCCAAGCATACCATATGGAAGGATGTAATGTTCTTCTGGAAATATGGCATGAAAGCAAAATGACATAAATCAAAGCCACATGAAAAGTTTGACGGATCACTTTTTGATGAGTTAAGGACATGACTAACTCATGGACAAAAGTGATGCATGATTTGTGCCCTTTATACAGAAGTTCCCAAAAGTTGAAGACTCCTTAAAAGAAATTCATGACATCGAAGAAAGGAACTCTTCATGCAGCTAAGTGTTCTATAAGTCCCTTATTAAGAGGGAGCCTAATAAGAAGTTTCTTACTTGGAAGAAACTCGAAAATTTTTAAGTCGTAAGCTTAGGTACATTCCTATGTGATAGCAATGGCTACATCAAAGGAATAAAATCTCCTGGTATAAGAAGGAATGATAAACATTTTATTTTGTGCTTCACCTGACAAGATAAAATGGAGGATTGTGTAATCATTTGGCATCTGATGCTCTGGTGGGATGAGTTAGGGAATCCCATGGAAGAGTAGTCGTGGAGGACCGATATTCTTTTGGGCACTGGGGAGTCCAAGAAAGGAATAGTCCTCATGGAGCATATCCTGAGAGAAACCGGGTGGGGTATGTTCTGAGAGAGAAAATGATGAGGATGTCTATAAATCATTTGTCTCGCCAACATTTTTCTCTATGGATAGAGCTGTTAGTCAAGGCCTTTGCTATAAATGCTGGTTGGTATGATGTTATACAAATGAGTTATAAATCTGAATTCTTCTTAAGAGAAATTATTCAAATTAAGAGAGTCCAAGGTACCATTATGAATACCTCCCTAGTTAAGAGGGAGTTTTGAAAGTTGTAACTAGGTTCGGTCTTCATAATGACATGTAATTATGATTTTATGTAAAGAGATGTAAATAAGAAAAATGAAAATTATATTGACTTGCTTCATGGGTTTCATGAGAAAGGATTTTGTTTTTGAGTCAAGACTCCCATTGAGAGTCTTTAGGATTTATTTGTCATCTAGTCATAAAATATAAGAGTCATTATCATGTAAATGAAGTCATGTTACACTATGTAAAAGGTCATATTGTCTATGTAAAGTATCCTCCAAAGAACTTGTCACCAAACCTCTTCAAGTCGGCCTACAAACATTACAGAAGTTGCCAGAACAAGTTGACCTACATCTCGCTGTCAAATCGGCCTAAAGACCCAGAGAAGAGGGGTATAAGTAGGGGAACTCGGCCTCCATCCTAAGCATCAAGTTAGAACTCAATTCCAGTAAAGAAGTGCGAAAAAGAAGGCAATAAGGAAGGGTTTTCTCTAAGATAAAAAAGGACACTCTTCTAGGGTATCGAAGGAAGAATCTTCTGGGTAAATTGAAGCAAAATCTTCTAGAGCAGCGAAGTAGATTCTTCTAGGGCAACAAATTCTTCTAGGACAGCGAAGTAGATTCCTCTGAGGCAACAAAATCTTTTGAGCCAGCAATATCTTATGGGGCAACGAAAAAGGAATCTTCTGGGAAGTAGTGAATAGGTTTCTTCTGGGATAGCGAAGGAAGGAATCCTCTAGAATAGAAAAGAAGAGACCGAGTTTCTAGAAGACCTAGAGACCGAGATTCTCTAAGGCAATTGTGAAGGTGAAACATAAGAAGTAGAGACCAAGTTTCTCTAAAAGGATCAAGAGAAGGAAGGACAAGAAAAACTAGGTTGGTGACAAGGTTCTTGAAAGAGGATACTAGAGTCAAGGATTAGTATCATGGTCTTGGTACTTATCAATTGAAGATCTAGAGGAATAATTTTATCGGGTTTTCGTCTCTAGAGGTGAGAGGCTTTGGCCCTGCCTGGAGAAGCCTATATTTTGTGTCACTTGTCTTTATTTTTATAATTGTCTTGATGAAAAGAACACACTAATAAGCTAAAAAAATGAAAGATCATAAGTAAAAGAAGACCAAGCATATCACAAGCAATTATCAAGCAAAGAAATTGTTAACATTGAATGCCTTAGACTTCTCAACAATATACACAATAATTTACAGATCATACTGGTATTAGAGCACGTGTCTTTGGGTATTTTGTGGGAACTTGTAAGGGATACATATTGGTTTAAGCAGAAAGTCATAAAACACCATGGGCAATGAATCTGTTAATAACCCTTGAGATTAATGAGAGGAGAGGTTCTCAAGGGTAGAAGAACAACTTGCAAATATAAACCATAACATGAATATCCTTATTGTAGCTCTAATGAAAAAGTTGGAAGTCAGAGAAGATGGAGGTTTTGACTTAGAGGTCAAATCATAAGGGAAATTGAGGGATTGGGAAGAACCAGAGAGGGAGTCTAAGAAAGAATCTGACAAGGAACAACCCAATATGTGTGTTGTGAACTAATCACAATCCCTATTCAAGATGGAAGTGAAGGTTGACATCAAGTCATATTAAGGTGATATTGATGCTTTGAAGTTAAATCATTGGTTGTAATAGTTACGAGTTTATTTTAGTGTTCACCACATAGAAGAAGAACAAAAAAATCATTTTCACATTTGAAATTTGAGGGTGACACCTTAACCTAGTGGGAAAGCCACATCAAAACCTTAAGACTAGAGGATGATCCTCTAGTAAGTAAGTGGTAGGATTCCAAAACTTTCATAAAGTCACAAGTCTACCCTATTGGGTATGTAGAGGACTAGTAGATCTAGTGGCATTACTCTAGGCAGAGACATGGGAAAAATGTATAGCATTACACCATATAATTTAGGAAGGTAGAAATAATGTTGGGTATCTCCCCAAAGAACCCAAACATACTCCGCAAGTATTTAGGGGGTCTACACAACCATCTGTAGAAGCAAGTGACATTGTTCAAACCCAAAATGGTGGATGAGGATTATGTAAAGGCACAATACATGGAAAACATAGGCTAGAAGAAAGGACAATCAAAAAGGTCAAAATAAAATGAATACTAGGAAGCTTCCAAGGAGGGGAAGAAGAAGTGGAAAGGGGAGAAGACAAAAATACAGTAGCCACAACATGTTGATGCAAAGATCGAAGTAACCACTACAACAATTATAACATTAATGGTTATAAAGAGGAGAAGTGTTAGAAGTTGCATCTACAACTCAACCTTAAGAACAAAAAGAAAGATTCTAAGAAGAAAAATCTCATGGCCATAGATTCGATTAATCAAGTGGAAAGAAACTTTGAGGTGGATGAGAATATTATATGTACATCAGTGCAGAAGAGGGTCAATTTGAGTAGCCTTTAACAATAGGAAGGGAAGGAAATGACCATATTCTTCCATCTAAATATATGAGTCAAGAAGATTAAAATCAATGCTCTGTTTGACTCAATATCACAGGTGAGTCTCATAGCAGTAGATCTGGTCAATAAACTAGGATTGGAGACTCATGATTATCCTAATCCATATCCATTAGGCTGGGTCAACAAGAGGTAGACATATGGATTAAAAATAGTGCAAGATCAAATTTTCTATTAGTGTTGATTCTATTGATGAAGTAGAGTTGGAAGTAGTTCCACTTGATGAATGTAGAGTTTTGTTTAGGAGTCCCTATATGTACATGTGGGATGTGATCTTCATGTGAAGAGCCAACCAATATTACCTCATTAAGGAAAAAAAATCCTTCATCATCAACGTGCACAAGGGCTAGCCAAACATCCTGTTAGTAAGTGTCGACCAAGCCAAAAAGTTGATCAATTCTAACAAGAAATATGTTTTGTTGTTTTTAAGAGAAAACAAGTCCGTTGAAGAGTCCATGAGAGCTAATTCATCCTCAGAGGGGTGCAGAAGGAATAGAAATGGCAACTAGAATAGTTTTTGTAAGAATATAAGGGTGTTTTCCAAGTGCCTAAAGGGCTACCACCCAAGAGGGAAGTGGAGCACGAGATCCAACAATTGCCATAATCTTTGTTGTCAAACAATGGGTTGTATAGGCAGTATGCTATATAGGAAAACAAGGTAAATAAGTATTAGCAATAACTACTAGAACATGGTTTCATTCGACCAAGTACCTCACCATGTGGTCCACCCATCGTCATTGTGCCAAGGAAGGATCAAACTTGAAGGATGTGCACTGATTACAAGGTGTTAAAAAAAATTATGTTCAAGAATAGGTACCGCCTACCTAGGATATATGATTTGATGGACCAGTTGTAGCAAACAAAATACTTCACCAAGTTTCAATTTAAGTTAAAATATCACCAAGTTCATATTAGAGAAGATGATACCTGGAAGACTGCTTTTAAAACCAACAAAAGCTTTTATGAGTGGTTAGTCATGTCATTTGCTTATGCAATGCACCAACTACATTAATGGGTTAATGAATGATATATTGCACCATTTTATATATTCATTTGTTATTATTTATTTGGATTATATACTGGTATATAATTCTACCTTGAAGGAACACAACTCACATTTGAATCAGGTGTTAAAGACATTGAAGAAGCACCTACTACTGAAAATATCAAGAAGTGTGATTTTGCATAGTGTTCTTTGGTGTATTTGGGATATGTGTTACGTGGAGGAGAGGTAAATATAGATCATGCCAAGATGGAGGCCATCATGAAGTGGTTGGTGCCTACTAATGTTTTTTTGTTTTTTTGTTTTTTGTTTTTTTGTTTTTTGTTTTTTTGTTTTTGTTTTTGTTTTTTTGTTTTTTTGTTTTTTTGTTTTTTGTTTTTTTAGGAGTCTCATTAGAGTAGCACATTACCTAACGAAATTCATAGCCTTGTTTTCAATAGTAGCAACACCACTCTATGCCATTCCAATGAGTGGAAAGAGTTTCCAATGGGGAAAGGTTCAACAAAATGTCTTTAATGAGTTAAAGATGAAGATAAGTCAAGCACCAATTTTGGCTTTACCGAACTTGCAACAATCCTTTAAAGTGGGGGCAAATGTGAGTGGGTATGTTATGAGAGTGATCTTAATGTGGGGAGGAAGGCTTGTATACTACCATTTTGAAGTATTTCATGGGGTAGTTCTCAACTATCCTACCTATGACAAGGAACTCTATACCCTGGTGCAAGCTGTAAAGAAGTGGAAACATTGTCTGATGGTAAAGGAGACAATAATCAACCTTAATCACCAGCCACTACAAATACCTACAGGCATGGAATAAGCTACAATAGACCAAGCATTACAAGTGGATGCGTTTTATATAGAGATTTCATTTAGTGATCAAGTACCAAAAGGGAAACATAAACAAGTTGGCCTACAAGTTTTCAAGGCCACCCACATTAAAGATCTTAGCTTTGAGAACTCTTATGCACATGGAACCTTTCACTTGTGATGCATACACAGAGGCATATACAAAGGATGAGGACTTCAAGGAGGTGTTTCAATAGTTGGAGAGCTAGAGTCATGTGCACAATGGTGACAACACAGTTGATTACCATCTCTAGAATGAGTTACTCTACAAGTCAAACAAGTTATGTGTTCTTAAAGGTGAGTGATTGTATAGAATTAGAGAGGTTATCACCTCCAAAAATTATGAGGCATTTTGGTGTAGGGAAGACAATGGCCAACTTTTAGAGGTATGCGTACTCATCCAAAACGCAAGAAGTGGTAGGCAGGTTCATAAGGGAATACATACTTTGTTGTACCAACAACCTTAGTAAAAAGAAACAGGGTATATATCATCATTTTCCTATACCCATTCGTCCTTGGAAAAGAATTTCCATGGACTTTATGAGAGATTTACCAACAACCCAAAAGGGATGGGACTACCTATTTTCGGTAGTTTATAGCTTCATCAAGATGTGTGTTCTAATTCCCTTTAAAAAGACCATCAATGAGCAAGAAGCAACGAACATATTCATTAAACATGTCTGGGTGCACTTTGGTATAAGAAGGAACATTGTTTCAAACAATGACATGATATTTCTAAGAACATTTTTTACTACAATGTGGGAGAAGATGGACATGAAGTTGAAGAGGTCTACAACATTCCATCCACAAATAGATGGGCCAACATACGTAGTGAATAAGACTTTGGTGTAGCTTTTGAGGGGTTACAATCAGAAGCATCTGAAGATGTAGGGTGAAAATATGATATGTATAGAGCACTCTTATAACACAAAAGTCCACACTTTTGTAGGAAAGTCCCCATTTGAAACTTGTTTTGGATATTTACCACCTTCACCATTGGATATTGGATATGGACATCAAGGAGGGTTGAGGGAGGATCTTATAAGAGATTCCTTAAAAGAAGAAAAAATTATTGAGAAGATCAGCCAAATTAATTTATAGGTATAGTAGAAACTGAAAAGGTCATAGGAAAAATACAAGGCCATACATGATCAACATAGAACAAAGAAGTCATTCAGAGTGGGAGACAAAGTATGGTTATAATTGAACAAGGGGAGGCTACATGGTTCTGGTAAGAAAATCAAGGCTCTATGATATGGTCTTGTTGTCGCTGCTACAACACCCTCCAAAATTTTGGCCTGCACCAAATTTTGGAGCCTACCTTGGTCTTGTATATTAGCATCGCAAACATTGAAATCCATTCCATGTGTTTTCTCTAAGTGTTTTGGTCCCTTTTGCAAAAAAAACGAAATCTTTTTTTTTCACATGTTAAATGTCGCACGATGTATAAGAGTTTGTTTTGGTGGTTTCAAGTGGTTAGATTTGTTAAATGAGTTTATCTTACCATATAATCATCTGCCACACTCATTTCCAAAGTTTTAAGCATTGCTGCACAAGTGTTGTCACGATCATCTCAAAGTGTATTTTTAGTGTCGTACTTGTCGTGATCGTCACAAATTTGTCACACTGAGGGAAGTATGTTGTACGTGTGTCCTGGATGATCTATGTTTTTGTGTCATCAAGTGTTCTAAATGTGTGATCACAGTCAAGTCTTATCACTATTCACTTCAGCTTCACCGATCCCACACTTAGTCAAATTTTGAAGGCTCTCCGACCAAGAAACTTAGCCTCATCCGACCCTCCTGAACTGCACATTGCATAGTCTCAACCCTCTAGCTATAAACCTGCATCTTGACACTACGCAATGCACAAATCCTACCTCCCAAGACTGTGCACTACGCAAATTCAGTGCTCAAGCCCAGACCTTGGCTTCCAAAATTGCGCAATTCATCCCTCCAACCCGCCCTCAATTGTGTATTGTGTAATATTTGAACTCAAGATAAGCCCTTGGGCTCCTAAGATGTATAATTGCACAATCACTCGACCTCCTCTGCCTTCCAAAACTGCGCAATTAGCTGAATCAGTGCTCAACCCCTTCAGCCTGACTCACTGAGCTCCTAGCTTGCGCAGATTTCTACCTCAGTCCAGCCTGAACTGCACATTTCACAATCTCAAGGCTCAATCTTCACCCCTGAATATGTGAGTTGCGCAATTGCACACAATAAGCCTCTCCCTCATCCTGCCACCTGGTTTCGTCTCAGTCAGTGGATCAACATGCAACATCTTAGACTAGGGGTTTATCGAACTGATGTCAACTTTTCATGAGTGAATTGTAGATGCAGGTATTCTACCATACTGTGACAGGATGATAAAGAAGGATATGGAGAATGTGTTATGAAACCATCACACAAAAAGATAGAAAAGATAGACCAATGACTTAGAAATCAGTCTCTTCGAGGGGGAAACCCCCTTTACATTACACAAATGAACAATTATTGGATGATTCAAATGACAAGACTTCCTTTCTATATATAGGAGTCTAAGGGGTCCCAATACAATAAGAGCCTACATAACGATAATATTGTAGGGGCACAATAATAACCATATTGGGCTTCTATAGGGCATAATAATAACAACATGGGGACTATATGGGCACAATAATAGAATAAGGGGGTCGCACCAATAACAATAAGGGGTTACACTAGTAATTTAGGGACCTAACATGCCCATCTCCTTCAAAAAGTGTTGTCCTCAATGCTTGAATAGTTCTGGATTCTTCTATATAAAATTCTCATCCTCCCATGTGAATCTTCAGCGCGTAAGTTCTTCCACTTGATGAGATACTCTAAAATTGATCGATTATGTAGCTGTCGATTTCTTGCTTTTGTGACTGCTTCCGATTCCAATATGATTTTTCCTTCCTCTTCAAGTTATAGCAATATTGTTTGAATTGGGATCTTCTCACCTATAACCTTCTTTAAGCATGAAACATGGAAAACTGGGTGCACTCAGGAAGATGCAGGAATCTCCAATTGGTATTCCATAGTACCAATCTTTTGTAACACCTTGTACGGACCATAATACTTTGGTGATAATTTAGTATCCTTCTTAGCTTGCTTGAGGGACATTTGTTTGTCTGGTTGTAGTCGTAGAAATACCCAGTCGCCTATATCAAAACTTCTTTCACTACGATATTGATCTACCTGTTGTTTCATTCAATTATGCGCTAAAGCAAGGTTATCCTTTAAAAGTTGGAGAACTTGTTGTTGATGCTTGATGTGATCTTTCACTGCTTGAACCCTTTTCTTCTTGATATGTCCTTCTTTCTTGAGGGTTTGAGGAGTGGTAATTCTTGCCAATTCATTACAATATATGGTCAAATTCATTTCTTCTTTCTCTGGTGTTGGTTCTTGGTGAGTATCCTTTTCTTTTGACGCTTCTTGATCCTTTTCTTCCTGATATTTCACTGATTGAACCTTCTTCTTATTGATATGTCATTCTACCTTGAGAGTTTGAGGAGTCGTAATTCCTGCCAATGCAGTACAAGATATGGTCAGATTCATTTCTTCTTTCTCTAGGGTTGGTTCCCGGTGTATATCCTTTTCTTTTGACGTTTCTTGATCCTTTTCTTCCTCCTCTTCACAATATATCTAAAATAACTTCTTCTCAGGACACTTATGACCTTTAATGTATTTGCTATCACAATTGTAACAAATCCCTTTTGCTCTTTTTTCTTCCAATTGTTGTCGTGTCAACCTTGTAGGTTGTGGAAGGCTAAGAGAAACAACACTTCCATATTTATAGTTGTGAGTGGTATAGTTTCCATAATTTTTCTTACCACTTTTCTTGCCAACCTGTATGCCTTCTCCAATGAATCAGGTTCCCAAAGGCAAACATCATGTTGGATGTTATCTTTTAACGTTCCTATGAAGACTTCAATCCTCTGCTTCTCTGGAATATCATTTACCCTTATATTAAATTTTTGGAATTCCTCAACGTGCTCTACCATTGAACCCTTTTGTTTGAGATTTATCAATTGGCTAAAGAAGGTGGTGCTCTTTGTCTCCTCATAATGTGCTATCATTTCCTCCATGAAATTGACCAGGTCACAAGGGCTTTATGATAAAAAAGTCCTCTATACCATACAAACTAATTCAGTTCTAAATATAAAGATTCAATATGTACCTTTTGTAATAGTTGCACATCATGTAGATCAAAATATTGCTCCAGCGGTAGTATCCGTGTTACCAGATCCTTGTCATCAAACTTCCTCATATCTCTTTTTCTTTCTTTTAGGAGCTCGATCTTGAAATGAATGTAACTCTATATTTTCAAATCTCCAAATTCTAAAATTGTGACCTATGGTAGCCCTCTGCGTCCTCTTTCCAATGCCACTAGTCTGATCGAAATTGGATTCTCCAAGAAAGTGTTATGCCCAATATCCCAAGATGACTTGATTATATAATTTTTCAGTAGAACAAACTTGTACGAAGTTCCACGTGTCATTGTTTGGACCTTAGGACCTGAAACCGATACATAGAAAACTACAGTCCGTCCTCTTTTTGTAACTTCTTACGAAATTTTAATATGATGCTCAGAGATAAAGTTATGACGATTTTCCCAAGGTCACGTGTTTGGGATGTAATTCAGGAGCCTACAGAAACCCTAAATGTCGGGTTGTATCTCCGAAAATGTATCAAAAAAAATCTGAAATTCGGGCGCGAGCTTCACCAAGATTTCGTCTTAAATGGATTTTAATTTTACATTCTTGACCGTCGTAGAAAAAACTTATAGTGAAAATGTCACGATGACCTGTTTGGAGTAGCGAAGCCCTAGAATCCAAACCTTTGATACCAAATATTATGAAACCAACTCACATAAAAATAGAAAAGATAGATAAACGACTTAGAAATTAGCCTCTTCGAGGGGGAAACCTCCTTTACATTACACAAATGAACAATTCTTGGATGATACAAATGACAAGACCTCCTTTCTATATATAGGAGTCTAAGGGGTCCCAATACAATCAGAGCCTACATAACAATAATATTATGGGGGCACAACAATAACAATAGTGGGCTTTTATGGGGCATAATAATAACAACATGGGGACTATATGGGCACAATAATAGAATAAGGGGGTTGCACTAATAACATTAAGGGGTTACACTAGTAGTATAGGGACCTAACAGAAGGGAAACATTCTGAAATACATCTTTGGAGCTAGTTATGCAAGCTTATCAATCAAGAGAAAGCAAAGGGGCACTAATTTGCGATCATAGCTCAAGACCAGATATCATTGAAGACTTCTAAACCGAATTGAATCATTTTATTCTTTGTCATCCATCTCGATGCATTTGGAGTGGAAAAAGTTGAGGAATCATCTCACGACATTGTTTTTACCGACGGGACCCAGTTTGGAGAAACGAGGTATGAAACCTTCTTGGAGTGTTTTGAGGCATCAAACGATGTTTTTTGGGGGTTAAACTTTGTCACTTAAGCGCAACACCTTTTCATGCTATTCTACAGACAGATACCTTTTCTAATGGTACAACAAGCACATCAAGCGGAGTCCATATGCAAAAGTTATGCCATTCAGAAGTTGACCTTCATGTTTTCACACCTATAGTTTAGGAGGATGTCACGTCATCCCCCACTATTTATGGAAAAGGGGCTAGCCACGTGTTTGTGATGTAAAAGACTTTAGAAGAGTCTTTTTTGTAACTCTTGTTAAGAGTTGATGTAGTCAAACTTAACCACTAGTAAACTATCGGGTTGTGTTATAATCGGGCCACTAGGAGGAAGAGGCATTCCATTATTTCAAGAGACTTTTGTTCCGTAGATGAGAAAATATATCTAGGAGAGATAGGAAGTAGAGCACATAGAGAGGATCTCTGCATTGTAGTAACCCATGGGCCACAGGCTTTACTTCTTTGTACCTGTTGCCATATTTCCAGACAGGGAAAGAGAGCGAAGCGCCCTCACCTTCCAGCTCAGTTTTCTCCCAAAGGGGTTTCCCAGAGAGCATATCTTGTGTCTTCTGTGTGTGTGAGCTTATTTTATTGTTCTCTACTTTTCTGCATAATTTATTTTCGCATGCATGCACTAATTACAGTTAAATCCACAGATCTTAAAGTTTAATAAATTGTAATAGTTTAATTCAGTATTTTAATATATTATTATCAAATATGTTGTGACGAATTGTCCAGTGAAATATCCACGTCAATTTACGAATCATTTGGTATCAGAGCATGTCTCTTTGGGTATCTATGGATATGGGGATCTAGGTCAGTGGGGTCGAAAATCGTAAAACCCTAATCATGGCTGACGAATCTATAAATGAACCTCGTGATCTTGTAGAGGTGAGGTTTTCACGGCTTGAACAACAAGTAACGGATATAAACCGCAATGTAAATCTCCTCATGGCGGCCCTAAGCAATAAGTCGGGGATATTTGGTGAAGATGGGGGTTCGAATGCAAAAAAATTAGAAGGGGGATCGGGAGATCGGGAAGACATGGAGAACCAACTGAAGAAAGAACCCATAAAATATCAACCCAAAATGAGTGTCGTGAATCAATCCCTGTTCAAAATGGAAGCAAAAGTTGACATCAAGTTGTACCATGGCGAGATGGACGCTCTACAACTAAACCACTGGTTGCATCAACTAGAAGTTTATTTTAGCGTCCATTAGATCGAGGAAGGGAAAAAGATCTCATTCACGCGGTTGAGATTAGAGGGCCATGCACTTACTTGGTGGGGGAACAACATGAAAACCCTGAGGTTGGAGGGAGAACCTATAGCAACTAAGTGGGAGGATATCAAAACCCTCATTAGGTCATAGTTTTATTCCATTGGGTATGTGGAGGACCAATGGATCTGGTGGCATTACTTTAGGCAAAAGTCGGGCCAAAGCATGTAGGAGTACACCACATAATTAAGAAAGATGGCTATAATGTTGGGTATCTCTCCAAAGAACTCAGATGTACTCCTGAAGTATTTGGGCGGTCTACACCGCCATCTGCGTGAGCAAGTGATGTTGTTCAAGCCCAAAATGATGGACGAGGCTTGTGTCGAGGCACAATACTTAGAGAACATAGGCCTGAAAATAGCACAATCAAGTGGATCGAAGCAGAAGAAGAAACAAGAAGCTTCTAAGGAGGGGAAGAAGAAGAAAAAAGGGGGAAAAGATAAAAACATGGCAGCCACAACACATCGGTGCAAAGATCCTAGCAACCACTGCAACATTAATGGCCATATAGAGGAGAAGTACTAGAAGTTGCATCTAGAGTTAAACTCGAAGAACAAGAAGAAATATAATAAGAAGAAGAATCTCATGGCCATTGATTTGAGCAACCCAGTTGAAAGTAGCTCGAACGTGGATGAGAAGATCGTCTATACATCAATGCAAAAGGAGGTGAATATGAGTAGCCTTCAGCAAAAGGAAGAGAAAGAAATGACCAAACTCTTCCATATAAATATAGAGGTCAAGAAGACAAAGATTACTGCTCTGTTTGACTCAGGATTACAGGCAAATTTCATTGAAGCATAGTTGGTCAAGAAGTTGGGGCTAGAAGTTCATGATCATCCAAACCCATATCCACTAGGATGGGTAAATAAGGATGCATAGTTGAAGGTAACAAAACAATGCAAAATTAGATTTGCTATAAGTGTTGATTTTATTGATGAAGTAGACCTGGATGTGGTTCTTGTTGATGTATGTGGAGTCGTGTGTAGGAGTCCATACATGTACATGTGTGACGTAATATTCATGAGGAGAGCTAACTAGTACTAGCTCATCAAGGATGGAAAATCGTTCATCATCAACGCGTAGAAAAGAAAGTCAAAAATTTCACTGGTAAGTGCCAACCAAGCTCAGAAATTGATCAGTTCCACCAAGAAGTATGCTTTATTATTTCTAAGAGAAAGTCGATCTAAAGAGGAATCAATAAGAGACAAGGCATACCTAGAGGGGTGTACTAAGAAACAAAAACAACAATTGGAGGTGTTGTTACAGGCGTAAAAGGATGTGTTCTGAGAGCCTAAAGGGTTACCACCTAAGAGAAAAGTGGAGCACAAGATCTAGTTATTGCCAGATTGCCCATTGCCAAATATTGGGTTGTACATGCAGTCTATTATATAAGAAAGTGAGGTGAAGAAACAATTGCAACAACTGCTGGAACAGGGTGTAATCTGACTGAGTACATCACCATGTGGGTCACCCATCATCATTGTTCCAAAGAAGGATGGGACTTGGCAAATGTGTATAGATTACAGGGCATTGAATAAAATCACGCTCAAGAACATATACCCCCTACCCAGGATAGGCGATCAGCTAGATCAGTTACTGTTGAAAATAGCAACAAGAAATGCTAAAAATAGAATTGCTATAAATAGCAGTTCAACCAATGTCGAACATAGCTATAGGGAATGAAAAATTGAAGTGCTAAAAATAGCATTCTAGAAATAGCATTTCGGGATACCTTCCTATTTTAGTCAGTCCCTAAACTAAAATAATGAAGTAAAATTTGAATTTGATCTTAGCAAGTGTTTGTAAAATAATTAATTAATTCATCTTGAGTTAATTAGTTAAGGAAAATCAAAGATGAAGTCTATGTGGGGACATGCAACAGTTTCTCCATTAATTGAGGAATTTATCCATTAGTTAAAAAGATAAGGATGAGTTGTAATTAGTTGGCTCAGTTAACTGAGTCAAGTCCAGTTAGCTTAATTCAAACAGTTTGTTGAATTAATATATGTTTAGTTAGTTAATGCTTGCATGCATGTAACTATTGCACTTCAGATAACTGAGTATTCTCTCATAAATAACTCATGCATGTCAGTTCATACAGAGACCCAGTTGAGATCAGATGGAAGGGCAATGTACTATCAGTTTCTAGAATATTCCATTGTGAATATTCCTTGCATGCAGAAGGAATTCTTTCCTTGAGGATTGCGCAGTTACTTCTTCAGGTTTAGTGAGTGTGATGAGGCCAATTCACACATGTGGCTTCACTGGACCCCAAGAAAAACTGTGCAAGGAAATAGGAGGCTTGGAGGGCTTGAGGAGGACATATACAATGTCTATTCGGTCTGTGAGCTATATTGTTTGATTGCAGAGAGAGCAGGATAGCTTGAGAGCTGATTCTTTTTGTAACCTGAACAAGATTTCCACTTGTATGATAATACAAAGATTGGGGTTTTAGGCTGAGGATTTCCCTAGGTTATTTCTCCTGTGTTATGTGTGATTGATTTCTCATTCTTAGTTATACGTGTTCTCATTGATCTTGCTCAATTCAATTAAGCTTCCGCAAAGTGTTGTAGAAGTAGATCCTGTATTGTGTTTTAGTATATTGCATATTCTTTTGATCTACAGTGGGAATTTCTACAGTTACAACAAGCAAAGTATTTCATCAAGTTGGACTTGAAGTCTGGATATCACTAGGTTCGAGTCAAAGAAGAATATACATGGAAGACCACCTTCAAAACCATACAAGGTTTGTATGAATGGTTTGTTATGCCATTTGGCTTATGTAATGCACGAGCTATGTTTATGATATTAATGAATGATATATTGAACCCTTTTATAAATTCATTTTTTATTGTCTATTTGGATGATATACTAGTATATAGTGCTACTTAGGAGGAGCATATTTCACATTTGATGCAGGTGTTGGAAACATTGAAGAAGCACCAGTTGTTAGCAAATCTCAAGAAGTACGAGTTTTCATAACAATCCTTGGTGTATCTGGCATATGTGATCGGTGAAGGAGAGTTAAAGATAGATCCTTCCAAGATGGAGGCCATCATGAAATGGTCGATGCCTATTAATGTTTATGAGGTCAAGAGTTTCATTGGGGCAACGCAATAATTAAGGAAATTCATAGCCTCATTTTCAGTGGTAGCATCACCACTCCATGCCATAACAACAAGTGACAATAGTTTCCAGTGGGAAGAAGGTCAGCAAGAGGCTTTCGAGGAGTTGAAGAAGAAGATCAATCAAGCACCAGTTCGGCATTACCAAACTTGTAGCGGCCCTTTGAAGTGGAGACAAATGCAAGTGGGTATGCTATGGCAGTTATCTTGATGCAAGGAGGAAGGCTCGTTTGCTACCATTCTGAAGTATTTCATGCGGAAGTTCTTAACTACCCTACCTACGATAAGGAGCTCTATGCCATGGTGCAACTTTTGAAGAAGTGGAAGCACTATTTGATGGGAAAGGAGACAATGATCCATATAGATCATCAACTGTTACAATACTTGCAGGCCCAAAATAAGCAACAACAGACCAAGCATTACAAGTGGATGGGGCTTTTACAGTAGTTTCATTTGGTGATCAAGTATAAGAAGGGGAACACAAACAAGTTGGCCGATATGCTTTCAATGCCACCCACATCAAATATTACAGCTTTGGGGACTCTTATGCACATGGAGCCATTCACTCATGATGCATACAGAGAGACATATTCAGAATATGAGGACTTCAAGGAGGTGTATCAACAATTGCAGAGTCAGAGTCATGTGCACAATGGCGACAACACCATTGACTACCATCTCCGGGATGGGTTACTCTACAAGTTGGATAAGCTATGTGTTCCTAAAGGTGAGTGTTTGTAGCTGATTAGAGAGGCTCACACCTCCAAGATTGGAGGGCACTTTGGTGTAGGGAAGATCGCTACTAACTTGCAGAGGTATGTGTATTGGCCCAAGATGCAAGAGAAGGTAGCTAGGTTCATAAGAGGATGCATTATTTGTTGTACCAACAAACCTAGCAACAAGAAACAAGGTCTATACCATCCCTTACTTGCACCTACTCGTCCTTGGGAAAGCATTTCCATGGACTTTGTCTGAGGTTTGCTGACAACTAGGAAGGGACATGACTACCTGTTCGTGGTAGTTCACAGGTTTAACAAGATGTGTCTTCTAATGCCATGTAAAAAGACCATCAACGGATAAGAAGCAACACACTTTTCTTTGGACAAGCTTGCGTGCACTTTGGGATACCAAGGAGTATCATTTCAGACAAGGACATAAGATTTCTCAATGCATTCTGGACTACATTGTTGGAGAAGATGGACACAAAGTTGAAGAGATCTACAACATTCCATCCAAAGACAAATGGATAGATAAAAGTAGTCAACACGACTTTGGTGCAGCTTATGAGGGGATACAACCAAAAGCATCCGAAGACCTGGGATAAAAATATGGTATATATATAACATTCTTATAACAAAGCAATCCACACTTCTACAAGAAAGTCCCCATTTGAGACTTATTTTGGATATTTTCCACCTTCACCTTTTGATATTGCATATGGGAAACAAGGAGGAGTGAGGGAAGATCTTACAGGAGATGCTTTGAGGGTTGAAAATTTTATAGAGAAGATCAGGAAGATCCATCTACAAGTATAAGAAACATTACAGAAGTCACAGGAGAAGTATAAGGTGAGACATGATCAGCACAGAACAAAGAAATCATTCAAGGTGGGAGATAGAGTATGACTACAGTTGAACAAGGATAGGCTACAGGGTCCTAGTAAGAAAATCAAGGCTCTAAGTTATGGTCCCTTTAAGATAGTAGAAAAGGTGGGTGATAATTCCTATCGACCTAGTTTACCACCATATATGCACTTTTACTCAGTGGTGAATGTAGAGAATTTGAAACTCTATGAGCCTTCCATGCTAGATTTGGAAGAGGAACAAGTCCTACCTTCTATGAAGGAATTGGCACTAGACCCTCAGGCATAGTTGACAAAATATACAGTTTTGTAGAAGAGGTCCAGAACTACAAGATAGGGGCAGCATGACCTTTGGCAGATTGCATTGAAGGGACAACTTTCGGGCAAAGCTAAATGGCGCACCAAAGAGAAGGTGGAGGAAAAATTTCCTCACCTCATTCAGTAAAATATTTTGGGGACCAAAATCCTCCCAAAATGGGGAGGTGTGATCCAAATTAGATCATTACATTGTTTTTCATCCATCTCGATGGATTTGGAGTGGAAAAAGTGGAGGAATCAACTCACGGGATCATTTTTACCGGCAAGACCCAGTTTGGCGAAACAAGGTCTAAAACATTCTGGGAGATTTTTAAGGAATCAAACAACGTTTTTTTTGGGGTAAAACTTTGTCGCTTGTTGGAAATAATACTGAGAGGGGGGGGTGAATCAATATTATCAGATCAATAGTTTAATTTTCAAAACTGATTTTTATACGCTACTTCAGTTAAGCGAACTAGCGTGTATACACAACTTTACTTAATGCAACCAACGTATATGCAGAGATCTTTTGATTTACCTAATTTATCATGTATTGAACTTTAATCAGTATATCAGGAATTCATTAGACAGTGCAGTAAAAAACAGATTAAAGCATCACACATAAGCAACACACATGAACACCAAGATATAAGATGGAAACCTAATGTGGGTGAAAACCACCTGCTGCAATCGTCTTTGTCTTCTTTTAATAAGAAAATTCTATTTATAGTTTTATACTGGTGCAATCTTATACCAATACACATGCTTCTACCTGCAGAAGGCTACAACCTTCTCTCGTTCTCCAGCTTCTACTAGAATGGAGCTACAACCCCCTAGCTCTTGTACTAGCCGATGTGTTTACTAGTATGTAGGCGTCGACCTACAGAAGACTACGACCTTCTCCTTTTTCTTCCAGGGACCATGTTTCATAAATTTTCAGACTAGATCCATCAACAACATCATATCAAATATATCTGCATCAATCAATCACCTTTTGAACCAACTGCAACCGAATCACTCAATCACTTTGACAACCCATCAATCTAATCATTAAGAATACTGTCACCAGAATATAGTAACCAGAACCCAATCCAGAACCCAAAACACTGCAACAGCAAACAAAAGCAACTAAAACATATTTTATAAGGTATACGCTACTTCCATGTGTCGAACCTGCGTGCATATGCGCTTTCCTCAAAGCGAACCAGCGTACAGATCTGTAAATGATGATTTAAACATTACAACTATTATAGACTTCAATCATACCCAGATAATCATATTTATAGACTACAACATGTGCTGGTTATTCAGATACATGATCAAATCACATAAAGATAATTCACTTCAAGCCTTGAGATCTTGATACATCATTAGATCTTATCTTTCATCAAACGCTAAGGTTCCTCCTTGGTTCAGATCCAGCAATGCACGATAACCCAATAACCTGCATACTAGATCTCAAACTTCATCAAATATTCAATGCTTGTATATTTTAGCCTAATGATCTCCTCCTCCTTTTATAGTTTTAGGCCTTTATCAATACCATGGACCAAAACCACTTAGGACCAATACCTTGGATCAAATACCTAGGGTCAATACCTCAGACCAAAAAACATGGACCAATACCATGGATCAAAATACCATGGACAAAAAACTTCAGACCAAAAACTTAGTTTCCCAAGGTATACACGCCTTTCCTTCTGTGAAAGTGCGTGTGTACGTATACGTGACTTGTATATAGTGAACCTGCGTGTATACGCAACTTGGTCAATGGTGAACTTGCGTATGCCTCTCTTTCTTTATTCTGTGAATACTGATCTATAATTCATTTATGTTTACCTGCTATACTATGATCTTTCATCTGAGTGAGTTGCCTTCTGAATTGATTCCTTGAAGCTGCCCTGCATTTCATCATATATGTAAACACTATTGTCATGCATTCTGTCACATCTAATATCTCTTCTGTAGATTCATCTAGTTACCATATACAAGTGAGTTGTTTTGCTATAAGTGGGTTTCCATCAAGTACAACACATACATCATAATGCCAACAATCTCCCTCTTTGGACTTGATGGTAACAACAACCACACCAAGTCACTCTCCCCCTTTGACATCAAGGGCAAAGGGTCATGCTCCCCTTGAGTGCATGCTAAAATCTCTAATATGCTGAAGTGTGCTGGTTGAGCTTCCATGATCGAGTCCATGCTCTCCCTGAGCATAAACAAAGTCTACATCAAGATGTTCTAAAATAAGAACATGACTCTATACATACATCACAAATTACCTTCCTATCACCAATGACTCATACATACATCCATCTCCCAACTAAGTGGGGATATACCAAATTTGACTCATCCACCCAACCAAATGGGGATATACAATTGTTTATACATGTTAAAACACAAACATTACATCATCCATCCCATGCATAGTGGGGTTACAAATTAGGTCTCTTCATGACCTTTACATTAAAAGATGTACATGACTTATATAACAGAGACCAAATATCTTAAACAAGACCATGATAGTCATCAGAAACTATCATATGATTTGCACCATCACCAACATCTTTCAATCAACATCTAGACTAGCAGCCTGTATTAGTTCCCAAACTATCATCAACCATGTTCTCCCCCTGAACTTGTTCCACTTGTTCACTGTCAGATCTGATCATTGCATATGTTAGTAAGAGATATCAAAGCATCATCATCAATCAGATATACATCAACTTATCAACAACTTTATGACCAACATATACGCGACTGTGCCCATAGAAACTCGCGTATGTACGCGACTACGCTTTATGAAACTCGCGTATAACCACCTTTCTTTGAAGAAAATAGGATTTAACAGTAGGATGATGCAACAACTACTCCCAGCCTTTGTCTGAGATATTCAAATGTCTCTCTGGGTAGTGGTTTAGTGAATATATCAACACCCTGGTTTTTGGAGGGAACATACTCCAGTTTGACCTTTTGTTCAAGCACTTGTTCACGTAGAAAATGATATTTGATGGGTATGTGATTGGTCTTGGAGTGCATGACTGGATTCTTTGAAATACTGATGGCACTTATATTATCACATAGAATGGAGATGGGTGGAGTACATGTGATTTGAATGTCTTGCAAGGTTTGCATCATCCAAAGTAGTTGTGTGCTGCAAGATGCAGCAGCCACGTATTCTGCTTCAGTTGTAGATAATGCAATTAAACTTTATTTCTTGCTAAACCAAGACACTAACCTGGAACCCATATAGAATGCACCACCACTAGTGCTTTTTCTGTCATCAACACTTCCTGCCCAATCTGCATCTGTATATGCATGAAGTGTAAGATCTATATCTCTATGATACCATAAACCAAAGTTCTGTGTTCCTTGAAGATATTTGAAAATCCTTTTGACTGCCTGAAGATGTGTTTCCTTAGGATTTGCTTGGAATCTTCCAACTATTCCCACTGCATGCATGATGTCTGGTCAGGTACCTGTTAGATAAAGCAGACTATCAATCATGGATCTATAAGTTGGTTGATGTACTACTGTTGATTCATCATTTGAGCTAAGATTGCATCCTGTTACCATTGGGGTACATACTAGTTTAGAATCTTCCATGCCGTACTTTTTCAGGATCTATTTGAGATATTTGGTTTGTGAGAGAAAAATACCATCTTTATTCTGCTGAACTTGTAGACCAAGAAAGTAGGTGAGCTCACCAAGCAAGGACATTTCAAATTCTTGCTACATTACTGAGGCAAAATTTTGACTCATGGATTCTTCATTGCTACCGAAAATGATATCATCAACATAACAACAATTATTAGCAATTTATCAGTGTCCAGCTTTGTATATAGATTGCTATCTGCTGACCCCTTTGAAAAACCTTGTTGGTGGAGATATTTGTCAAGACGGTAATACCATGCTCTTGGAGCCTGTTTTAGACCATAGAGAGCTTTTCTAAGTTTTCATACAAGTTTTGCATCATTTCCAAGAATGAATCCTCCTGGTTGTTCAATATAGACTTCTTCTTCTAAGTCTCCATTAAGAAAGGCAGATTTTATATCCATTTGGTATACTTTGAATTTCTGAAAACTAGAAAGAGCAAGAAACATTCTTATGGCTTCAAGTCTAGCAACAGGTGCAAAAGTTTCTTCAAAATCTATGCCTTCTTGTTGAGCATATCCTTTGCAAACAAGTCTGGCCTTGTTTATAATAACTTCTCCATTTTCGTTCAACTTGTTTTTGAATATCCATTTTCCTATGATATTCTTATCATGAGGTCTAGGAACTAATTCCCAAGTATTATTCTTTTCAATTTGCTCAAGTTCTTCATTCATGGCCTTGAACCAACATTCATCTCTGCATGCTTCATTCACATTTTGAGGTTTAGTGGAAGATAGTAATGTTAGATAGCTTGAGGTTTCAGCAATAGTTTTTCTTGTTTGTACACCTGCCCCTTTTTCCCCCAAAATTTGAGTTTCTAGATGATTTTTCTGAACATACCTGGACGAAGTCTTTTCTTCTATCGTTATCTCTTCTTCTGGTACTTCATTGGTTTCTTCTTCAGAATTAGTGTGATTTGATGTGGGAAAATGATCCTCATCTTCTTCATTGTCATGATCTTCGGTTTTTATCTGTTTTGGATTTTTTCATGCTTCATCAACTACAACATCAATACTTTCAATAATTTTCCCAAGTCCTTTGTTATAACATTTATATCCTTTACTTTGGGAAGAGTAGCTAAGAAGAATACCTTCATCTGCTCTAGGTTCAAACTTACCAAGTTTTTCATTAGTCCTTTTGATGTAACATTTGCTTCCAAAAACTTTGAAGTACTTTACCGTAGGAGTTTTACCATACCAAAGTTCATGCAGAGTTTGAGTGCTTTTTACCCGAACATTTGCTTGGTTGAGAATAGTGATGGCGACAAATGCAACTTCACCCCAAAAGGTTGCAGGAGTTCCAAATTCATTTAGCATAGCACGAGCCATTTGTTGAACAGTTATGTTCATCCTTTCTACCACTCCATTTTGCTGAGGAGCCCTTGTGGTGGAGAACTGCTTTTTATTCCATGTTCTTCACAGAAGTCAAAGAATTCATCCGAGGTAAGTTCCCCTCCTTGATCAGATCTGAGGCATTTTATTTTGCGATCTGATTCATTTTCAACTAACGCTTTGAAGGCTTTGAAATTTTCAAATGCTTCATCTTTATGTTTTAAAAGACCTATCCAACACATTCTAGAAAAATCATCAATGAACAATATAAAGTATTCTTCTCCATGAGGTGACTTTTTCCTTGATGGTCCACATAAATCAGTATGAACAAGTTCAAGAGGCTTACTAGCTGATCCTTCCTTTTCGATGAAATGAGATCTGGTTTGCTTACCGAATTGACCTGATTTCCATATAGTATTTTCAGGAATGTTGATATCTGGAAGATCTCGAACAACCTGGAATCTGCATGCTTTTCTTATTTGAGAAAAGCTTAGATGTCCCAATCTTCTGTGCCATAGCCAATTTTCATCATTTTTGCTTATATAACATTGTTGTTGTCCTCCCTTCAGTATGTACAGGTTGTTTGGAGTTCTTGTACCTTTAATCATAGTTTCTCCTGTATCAAGCTCACGAACAACACATCCATTTGATTGAAACACTACTTCATTTCCTTGATCACACATTTGACTCACACTCAACAGGTTATGTTTTAAGCCATCAACATACATAAAATTTCCAGCTTTAACTTTTTGTTTCAAGAAAACAAAGCCTTTACCTTTTATGACAGTAGGAGTGTCGTTTCTAAATGAGACACTCTTTTCCTTTTCTAAGGCATTATATGAGTGTAGTTTTTCTCTGTCACCTGTCATGTGTTTTGAGCATCCTTTGTCGATGTACCACTGGTTTTCTTGTCCTTCTGCATACAAGGCTATACCACATCTTTCTGTTTGTGGTTCTTTCTTTCTCCATATTTTGGGATTTAATGGAGTTTGCTCCTTTTGAGATATTTGCCGAAATTTGCTCCTACATTCAGATTCTTCATGGCCAAAGTTGTTATAGATTGAGCATTCTATTTCATTTTCAAGCAGAGAAAAGCTATTATAGGAGCTGTTCTTGATCCCTCTCGCATTACTTTGATTTTGTGCTTCTCTAGTCATGATGGTTTTGTAAGCAACACATTGAGCAGCTTTGTGTCCAAAATTATGACATGAGAAACATTGACCATTATAGAAGTTCCTGCGATTATCGAATCTACTGACCTGGTGATTGTAGTTTCTATTGATATTCATCTTTGAAGCAAATTGAGTATGATTTACCTGAGGTTGGTTGTGGCTTCTATTCATCCTTGAAGTAAATTGAGCCTGGTTTACCTGGTGATCTGCTTTATACCTTTGTTGACGATTGTCAAACTGTTCACTACTCTTTGCCGCATCAAGATAGATTTTAGTGGAGGTTGACAACTTCTGTGATTAAGATGCTTCTTCAGTATATCCAAGACCTGTCTTTATCAGAGGAGAACGTTTCACTTTGATCATTTCATTTAAGGTTTCTGATCCTTTAGCAAATGTAAGATTGAGAGCTTTTGTCTTCTCAAGATCCTTTCTTAGACCCACAATTTCACATTCTAGTTTTTCATTGTGCTTTTCTCTTTCAGCAAGTTGGTAGGTCAAGGTATCTATAATCATATTCTTTTCTTCTAAACAGATTTTAAGTTTAGAGATTTCATCATAAATCTCATCTTCATCTAAAGCATCCAAAAAATAATCATCTTCATAAGCCATCAGAAGTCTATAGTCATTACTATTTTCATCTTCATCACTATTTGATAAACCATCTCTATCTTCATGAGTATAGTAGCTCTTTTTACTTACACTTTGTTTTCTATTTCATTTTGCAGATTCCTTCCCTTTATCATATTTACCTTTATGAGGACATTTGGCAGCATAATGACTGACTCTACCACAGGAAAAACATTTCAAAGGTAGTTTACCTCTGAATCTTCCAGAACCTTGTTGAAGGTTCTTGACAAAGTTTGCTTCTTCTTCTTCTTCTGAAATATGTCTTGATTCATTGAGTTCTTCTTTTCATTTTGCTGAAGCTTTAAATGCGGCTTCTCTCATATCTGATGGACCTCCTTTTCTCATCTCAAAGGCAGTTAAGATTTCGTGAAGCTGTGTCATAATAATAGTTTGTAGATCCTGCTTTTCTTCTATGGTAGACACTTTTGATTCAAATTTAGCAGGCAAGGATCTTAAAACTTTTTCAACTAAGGTAACTTCCTTAATTTCTTCACCCAGATTCTTCATGCTATTAACAACCTCATCTATACATAAGAAGTAACTAGCTATACTTTCATCATTGTGCATCTTGAGAGTTTCATATTGAATTCTGAGAATTTGCAGTTTAGCATGTTTTACCTGAGAGTCTCCTTCGTAGCTTAGAACGATTTTGTCCCATATTTCTTTGGCTGATTTGAGCTGCATAACTTTGACAAACTCTGATTGTGACAAACTTCTCAATAATGTATTGATAGCCTTGGCATTGGTTTCACATTACTTTTACCTGCCGTATCTATAGGAATTGCTAATGGAAATGTATATCATCCTTCCACGATATCCTAGACATCTTTTCCAAGTGATTAAAGATAGGTTGTGGTTCTTACCTTCCAATAAACAAAGTTGCTCCCGTCAAAGATTGGCGGTATGATGGATCGCCCACTTTCTTGATTACTCATGACGATGGATCTTCCTTCAAGCAATCATGCTTCTTTTGAAGGACCTGCTCTGATTCCAATTATTGGAAATAATACTGGGGGGGGGGGTGAATCAGTATTATCAGATCAAAAATTTAATTTTCAAAATTGATTTGTATACGCTACTTCAATTCAGTGAACTAGCGTGTATACACGACTGTACTTAATGCAACCAGTGTATATGCAGATATCTTTTGATTTACCCAAATTATCATGTTTTGAACTTTAATCGGTATATCAGGAATTCATTAGACAGTGCAGTAAAAAATAGATTAAATCATCACATATAAGCAACACACATGAACACCAAGATATAAGGTGGAAACCCAATGTAGGAGAAAACCACCTGCTGCAATCGTCTCTATCTTCTTTTAATAAGAAAATTATGTTTACAGTTTTGTACTGGTGCAGTTGTATACCAGTACGCAGGCTTCTACCTACAGAAGGCTACAACCTTCTCTCATTCTCCAACTTCTACTGGAAGGGAGCTACAACCCCCTAGCTCTTGTACTAGTCGATGTGTTTACTAGTACGTAGGCACCGACCTACAGAAGGCTACGACCTTCTCCTTTTTCTTCCAGGGACCACATTTCATAAATTTTCAGACTAGATCCATCAACAACATCATATCAAATATATTTTCATCAATCAATCACCTTTTGAACCAACCACAACCGAATCACTCAGTCACTTGGACAACCCATCAATCTGATCATTCAGAATACTGTCACCAGAATACAATAACTAGAACCCAAGCCAGAACCCAGAACACTGCAATAACAAACAAAAGCAACTAAAACATATTTTATAAGGTATACGCTACTTCCATGTGTCGAACCTGCGTGCATACACGCTTTCCTCAAAGCGAACCAGCGTACAGATTTGTAAATGATGATTTAAACATTACAACTATTCCAGACTTCAGTCATACCCAGATCATCATATTTACAGACTAGAACATGCGCCAGTTATTCAGATACATGATCAAATCACATAAAGATAATTACTTCAAGCCTTGAGATCTTGATACATCATTAGATCTTATCTTTCATCAAACGCTAAGGTTCCTCCTTGGTTCAGATCCAATAATGCACCATAACCCAATAACCTGCATACTAGATCTCAAACTTCATCAGATATTCAATGCTTGTATATTTTGGCCTAATGATCTACTCCTCCTTTTATAGTTTTAGGCCTTTCTCAATACCATGGACCAAAACCATTTTATTTTTTTCCTAAATAAAGGCCAATTCTATTAAAGTAAAGTGACTGTAAAATTACAAGGAGGACTGAGCCTCAACAGAGAGGAGCTGCTAGCTTTCAGAACTGACAGAACTAACCCATATTTGGGGAGACCAATTACGGTGTACATACAGTCAGATATTGGAACTTGAAGACTATGAGAAATCCAAAAATGCCTCCATAATCAACATCAGAGGCCAGGGAATCTTTCCTAGTTGTAGTAAGATCCTCAAACTTCCATACCATAAGAAACATAGACAAAGCCAGAGGGGAAAACCTTCTGACCACATAGACAGAACCATAGAAACATTGTATCGAAGACAGCCAAAAAGAAAGCAGTGAAAGCAAACATGTGTAATCATATGACCATGTCTTGGTCCGACGGCACTTCCTCCACCAAGCACATGTTACCATACTAGACATCTTCACCATGTGCTGCCTCGCCCTCCCCGCTGCCACCTGGAGGTTTCGAAGCCTGAGGAGAACTGCTTGAACTCCCTTCAGCTTCCACCGACGCCGAAGCTCCATGGATGCTTCCACCCGGCTGCAAAGCGACACCCTTTTCCTTGTCCGTTGCTTGCAATCCATCCTGCTTGCTGGCCTGACCGACATTTCCCTGTTGTTGCTCTAAACCATGGTTGCCCACGATTCTGAGACCTTCGTGAGAGGAATCCACCATGGTGCTCACAGAAGCGTTAGTTTGAGACTCCTCCTCTGTGAAGATAATGGAAATGTTAGCAGAGATGATAGGCCTAATTAAATTGCTTTGGAATCTAAAATGGAAGTTCTGAAAAGCATGACACGGGAATGGTCTGTGGGAGGGGCTAGACGGAGGCGTCATAGCTTGAAAGGCAGACTGGGAGGTGGGATGAAAATTCTGATTAGCGTCTTGCACAGTCTGAGACCACCTACGACCTCCGCGGGTTCCGCCATGACGGCTCCGCATTCTATTTTGGACCATGGCTAGGTTGCAAGAGGAGAGAATTGCAGAATAGGTATGGGTGTCGGAACAAAGCAACCAACAGGGGAGACGACGCGCATGCCCAAATCAGGGCAAGCTAGGGGAAGAGAAGCACTGGATGTCAAGCGCCTGAATTGGGCTGAGCTTGTCACTGATAGCAGAGGAATATCTTCTGTGAAGAAGTTTCAGAGGGAAAGGGTCGCAACAAAAATCCTGAGAGCGAACCGTGGATAGAAGGGCCTCGAACTTCATGATTATAACCATCTGAACCATGTAACTATCAAGGAGAGCCATAAATTCAACCTGCAAGTTGATTTGAATGTGCATTATGTGAGCCGGCTTGAACCTTATGCGAACCTGGAGAAGAGTGCTCAGCTGCATATGGTAGGACATAATGCCGGCGACAATTAATAAAATCATTAACTATGATGTGAATCACCTGCATCCGAGTATGGACCAAAACCACTTAGGACCAATACCTTGGATCAAATACCTAGGGTCAATACCTCGGACCAAATACCATGGACCAATACCATGGATCAAAATACCATGGACCAAAAAGTTCAGACCAAAAACTTAGTTTCCTAAGGTATACGCGCCTTTCCTTATGTGAAAGTGCGTGTGTATGTATACGCGACTTGTATACAGTGAACCTGCGTGTATACGCAGCTTGGTCAATGGTGAACCTGCATATACCTCTCTTTCTTTATTATGTGAAGACTGATCTGTAATTCATTTCTGTTTACCTACTATACTGTGATATTTCATCTGATTGAGTTGCCTTCTGAACTGATTCCTTGAAGCTACCTTGCATTTCATCACATCTGTAAACACTACTGTCATGCATTCTGTCACATCTGATATCTCTTATGTAGATTCATCTAGTTACCATATACAAGTGAGTTGTTCTGCTATAAGTGGGTTGCCATCAAGTACAACACACATCATAATTTCCTCACCTCATTTAGTAAAATGTTTTGGGGACCAAAAGTCTCCCAAAATGGGGAGGTGTGATCCAAATTGGATCATTACATTGTTTTTCATCCATCTCGATGCTTTTGGAGTGGAAAAAGTGGAGGAATCAACTCACGGGATCGTTTTTACTGGCAGGACCCAGTTTGGCGAAATGAGGTCTAAAACATTCTAGGAGCTTTTTAAGGAATCAAACAACGTTTTTTTGGGGTAAAACTTTGGCGCTCTAGGGCAGGATCTTCTCATGCTATTCTACACACATAGAACTTTCCAATGGCACATAAAGCACGTCAATTGGAGTCCGTATGCAAAAGTTATGCCACTCAGAAGTTGGCCTTCCTGTTTTCACACCTATAGTTCAGGAGAATGTCGCGTCAACCCCCATTATTTATGGAAAAGGGGCTAGCCACATGTTTGTGATGTAAAAGACAGTAGAAGAGTAAAATTTTAACTCTAGTTAAGAGTTGATGTAGTCAAACTTAACCACTAGTAGGCTATTGGATTGTGTTATAACCGAGCCACTAGGAGGAAGAGGCATTCCATTTTTTCGAGAGAATTTTGTTCCATAGATGAGGAAAGATAGCTAGGAGAGATAGGAGGTAGAGCACACAGAGAGGATCGTGCACTGTAGCAGCCCATAGGCCACAGGCATTACTTCTTTGTACTTGCAACAATATTTCCAAACAGAGAAAGAGAGCGAAGTGACCTCACCTTCGAGCTGGGTTTTCTCCCAAAAGGGTTTCCCAAAGAGCATATCTTGTGCCTTATGTGTGTGTGAGCTTATTTTGTCGTTCTCTACTTTTCTACATAATTTATATTTGCATGCATGCACTAATTATAGTTAAATCCACAGATCTTAAACTTTAATAAATTGTAATAGTGTAAGATTTCAGTGTTTTAATATATTATTACCAAATCTATTGTGACGAACTGTCCAGTGGAATATCCACGATAGTTTACAAATCAAATCCTAACCTCTAAGCCATATGGAAGTGGACAAAAGAGAATTCCCAATAAGACATATCGCAAACAACAACAATTATGGCTTGACATTTCCATGTCATCAAGAAGCCATGTCAACAGTGTCATGTCATGAGTAACCATATACCACATCATTATTGTGGATTATGTAATTTATGATTTGAAAAAGTATTGTAAAGTGGAAGTCCAAAGGACATATAGATAATATGAAGAGTCATGTAAAGTTGAAAAGTAATAGGAAGTCAAATAGTCATGAGGGTAGTCAAAGAGTCACAAGGGAGGTGAAATATCACCCCATTGGTTATATATACACCCTTATTGTATGAGAAAAGTACTTTTCACCTTAGCGCCTCCTGCAAGGCATTAGAGAGACAAACTAGTTCTTTTGAGGAGCAAGTGGTGGCTCCAACACTCCACTATTGGAGCTAGTTGTGTTCGATGTATACATGTATCTTGGGACTTTTACTTAATATATGAAGCCTAGTGGCTAGCACGTTATTTTTGCATGGATTATGAATATTTTTAAGGCTATGATGTGAATGTTTGTAATTCAAGTTTGTTTTCACCCGTACTAAAGTAGTTCAACTATTTCAGTTATTTTAGTGCTTATCATATTGAGAATGTGTTATAATGGGTGCAATGACCACTGCATTTTTGTGGAATATTCTGCTAGATGTTAGACATATATTTTTTGTTTGTGTTGGTTACATGACTATTTCATATTTATGGATTATTCTATTGGACCTTAAACAAATCCTTCTTGTTTGTGTATGTATCTACTAGAGTGGTACTATTACCTCTCCCTTAGAGGCTCACCTTCTCCTTCCCTTCGCAGTAGAAGAACCTTGACACACCTACAACCGAGCACTCACCAGGCACACTTACTTACTTTTCAAAGGCACATTTGCATTCCTCTCTCTTGCTGATAGTTAGAGCCAAGGAAAATCTTTAAGAAATTGAAAACTGTGCCATATTCCGATTGGTGCTCCTATCCCAAACAATGTGAGGTCTAATTGGTATGACATACTAGGGAGACCCCTTGAATGTTGGTGGGTCCCACACCATCAAAATTCCTGGTGCTAGGAGGGAAGCCATATTTTTATGGTTTATAACCTCACCCACCCTAATCCTACTTCCTCCGGTCAAGGTAGTAATATTCCCAACACCTCCCCTGCTCATATTCCTAAAGTTGGTGAATTTTCTCAACTTGAACTTGTACAAACTTATGAAATCTCTTACGATCAAATAAAGGCCATCCATCCTATAACTTGTGAGTTTTCGAAAGTTATTGGATTGATTTTAGGAACACATAATCTTCTGCATTTTCCGAAGAAGAACCCAACCACCCCTATAGGGATAATGGTTTCTACGATTGAAGATTTGGGTTTCCCCACCCTTGAAGAGTTAGAAGAGTCTATAGAAAATGCAGAGAAATCAGGACAACCTCCATCTTACAATGATGGCGATGGAGATAACGTTATGCTCTCAGACGATAATCTCCATGGGTTGGGTAGTGACAAAGAAGAAGAAGGTCCATTAGATTCTAACGAGGAGGAGGAAAACAATGACGAATATATGGCAGAACAAGATCTAGACATGACGTATTAGGGCCCACTCGCACTGTTGGGTGTTCTGCATAAGATGCCAATGCACCCGGAGAAGCTGTTAGCAAAGTATGGCCCTGACAAAGCAGTGAAAGTGGAAGGCCATTTGGACAAATTCTACCTGCATTTGCAAATGCTAGAGGTACATTACAACGATGTTGCATGTAGACTTTTTCCATGTACCTTAGATGGCAGAGCAACTGTATGGTACTATAGTCTTCCTTCAGACTCTATCTAGAATTGGAAGGGGTTTATAAACATTTTTCTTGAAAAATTGTTGATGACAAAACCCTTGCCATGTTTTTAATGAGTTGGGCAATCTTAAGATGGAGCACAAAGAGAAAGTGAAAGATTTTAATTAGAGGTTTAAATGCATATTGAATAAATTTCTAGGGAACACTAAACCTCATGACTTCATCACTATTGATTACTATACATCTCCCTTACCAACAAGCATCGCGCAGTTTGTGAAAAGAAGTGCGAAAGAGACTTTGGTAGAAAATTACGAAGAAGTGATCATAGTTGAAAAGGACTTGCATGTGATTGGAGTCATTGTAGATAATGAACCATCTAAAGACTCCAAAGACACAAGTAAAAGGTCTCAGGCCTCCGTAAGCAAGGCCAAAGACAAATAAGTTGTTGATCTTGAGAGCTTGACCTGCACCATCAAGTCTCTGTCCAATGCGTTGGTAGAGTTAAAAAAAAGGTCAAGCGAGGCCACCATGAGCAACAAGCCTCCTAAATTCAACTTTTTGAGACGGGATTCCAGCTTCGATAGTAGTAGCAACTAGCCGGCCAAGTTTGCACAGAGCTCAAGCATTGTGCTGAATGTTGAGAGTATGGGCATGGATCAGTATTGCTCGTTTCATCAAGAATATCATTCAGAAAATACATGCCCACAATGGAACCACATCATGAACGCTCTTTCTGTGAATATCATTGATATAGTACTTTTTGATGAGCAGAATGATCCTGCAGAAGAAAAGGAATAAATTGTTGCAATCGAAGAAACTGTGAGTGTTGGGCAAGCAGTAGACACACTCAGTTGCATATTCGCAGCTGAAAAGAACATTGCCGAAAAGTAGCCATTGAGTGAGGGCCCGACCCAAAAGAAAAACGATCGATACAACTTGAGAAGCTAAGGGTCGGTCTTCGAACAAGAGTTGAAAAGGCAGAAATTGAAAGAGCACTTTCTAAGTAAGATCACACCGCCCATCAACTCGACCCAAAACACTCATAGCAAGTCTAGAAATATGGCTACAACTAAAAGTGATTCCACGAGCAGTAAGATCAATCCCATTGTTCTGGACACTTCGAGAATGTCTCCCATACTTGATTACTATATAGTCTAAGACATGAAGAAAAATCATGCTAACATTTCGCTCTTCGAACTTACAAGAATCACAAGCCAATGGGAGTTGCTTGTCCGCACTCTTGAATAATTTGCCTCAGGTAACATCACTTCTTCACATAAGGGATCTGAATCTGGTAAGTCCTCTGGTTCCCTGGAGTTTTTTCTTAATGATTTAACATTGGATGCAAATACTCTTTTCCCTCATTTTTGTTGACATTCGAAATTTTCAATTATAATGTTCACAATTGCTTGGTTTATTCCGGTGCATCTGTAAATGTAATGCCCCTATCTATAGCTAAGAAAATAAATGCAAAATGGTACAAGATAGATGCACATATTATTCAGTTGGATAGGACTCTTGTCCATGTTATAGGTGAACTCAGAAATGTGCTTATTTACTTATCATCTGATCATCGAGTTCACTAGTGTATAAATATAGTGATTGTGGGAATTCCAAAAGCATATGGTGTTTTGTTGAGCAGATATTGGTCCAACAAACTACAAGGGTATTTTTCTACGGACTGGTCATTTATGGCTTCCATATAAGGGAAAAAACAACCAAATCCAAGTGAACTCATAATCTTACATGAAACATATTGTTACACCCTTCGAGGGAAAAAATGAACCAACCGCTTTCGTAGGACTTATCTTTGGAAACTTCTTTTTAGAAACTAATCTAGGGTGCTATCTTGCCCAACCATCCCCAGTCCCACCTGACACATAGTTTGATCTCCTTCCTAGTCCAACTAGTGAAAATGACATTTGTACAATAGATAATAATAGTAGTAGCAGTACTAGTGTAGATCCTAGCCCTTGTACATATGATGTTTGGATTTTGTATTTTGACGATTCAAAGACACAGGAGGGCACTAGAGCTTGTTGTGTTTTAGTATACTTGCGACAGAGAAAACATCTGATCTCAAGCTGCTTGGAATTCGAGTGCACGAATAATGCTGCAGAATACGAAGCACTCATCTTGGGCTTACATAAGGTCATTGACCTCAATGTTGGCATCCTCAAAGTTGTACGTGGTTCTGAAATCATCGTATGACAGGTACACAATACTATTCATTGTGTGTCATCGCATCTGAAAGGTTATCAACAAGAGGTATG
Organism: Pinus taeda; assembly: GCA_000404065.3. Classification (NCBI taxonomy): domain Eukaryota; kingdom Viridiplantae; phylum Streptophyta; class Pinopsida; order Pinales; family Pinaceae; genus Pinus; species Pinus taeda. The sequence goes on along the minus strand of APFE030197813.1, from coordinate 501,250 downwards.
GCATTTGATTTCTTATTTCCAAGCTTTCAATATTATATTTGTTCCTAGAATGTGTAACGCAATTGTGGATGAATTAGCAAATGTTGTTGCTAGGTTATCATCGATTAGGGACGAATTTTCTATAGAAATTATTTATAAACCATTTGTCCCTGATAATATTACTAATGTACATGTTTTCAATGATGACCAATGGATACTGCATATTTTGGTAAACATTGATATATTCAAGGATGCAGTTATCAATGAAGACAAGCACGACAAATCCTTGCAAGATGCAACACGCAAAAACAAGGAAAATTCCATGCCAAAAGGCATGGTCTCTTTGGAAAAATGTATGACTTTCATAATCGTTTCCACATGCCAATCAATGTGAAAACCCATAGTTCAAAACTATCACACAGGTAAATAAATCTTGGAATAGAAAAGGATCCAAAGTATGTCAATCTTGGTACTTTCTACACACCACATAAGTGAAAAGCCTGTATTTTCTTATCCAAGCAGTACCGATATGTTTTTGCGTGGATGTATGACGAAGTCAAAACTTATGACATGTTGATAATCCAGCATGTCATTCGAATCAAAGAAGGGGCCAAGCCTTTCCAACAGAAGCTGCGAAAGATACATTCGACGCTTTATCCCCTAATTCAAAGGGATTTAAGGAAATTGTTGGATGCTCAAATCATCTACAAAGTGCGACATTCAACCTAGGTATAAAATTTGGTCCTAGTGAGAAAGAAGCTCGGGGAAATCCACTTGCGCGTTGATTTCCGCAACTTGAACCGTACCTCGGACAAATATAACTACCCTATTATGTCTATCGAAAAAATACTATAGACAATATCAGGGTCAAATATGTTCTCTTTATTGGATGGTTATTCAAGTTACAACCAAGTTCTGGTCTTAGAGCCTGACATACTAATGACTACTTTCCGTACAAAGTGGGGCACATTCGCATTCAGAAGAATTCCATTTGGCCTAGTCAACGCAGGTGTGATATTTCAGCATGTGATAGACATCGATTTTGTGGACTGATTGGACAGAGCATAGTGGTGTATCTAGATGATGTCATGGTGTTTTCCAAGAAGAGATCTAACCACTTATGCCATATGAAGAAAATTTTCGAATGATAACAAAAATAAAGGATATCCCTTAATCCCAAGAAAAGTATTTTGGTAGTGTCCTAGGGAAATATCTTGGGCCACAATATCACAAAAGGTGGGATTAAGGTAGACCCGAAAAGGGTTAGAGCTATCATACAAATTCCTTTCCCAGTGCATAAGAAAGTTATGCAGTCCTTCTTGGGGCAGATTAATTTCCTCCACAAGTTCATCTTCGATTATGCCTAAATCGTGAAACCAATGCAGGAGATGGTGAAGAAGGATGCATTATACAAGTGGGACAAGAGGAAAAAATATGTGTTTCCCCGTATCAAGCAAGCTATTGCAGAAACACCAGTCTTGTACAACCTAGATTTTGAGAAATATTTTATTCTCTACGCTTTCACTTTTGATACTTCTCTTGTCGCTTTGCTTACAAAATAGGATGATCAAAATAATGAGTGGCCAATATCTTTCATGCGTGTTAACCTACTAGGACCATAACTTAAATATCCCGCCATTGAAAAGCAGGTGTATGCAGTCTACAAGGTGGTAAAACTCTTTCGGCCATATTTCTTGACAAATCATTTTATCATATTTGTTCCGAACCCAACAATCAAATCACTGTTTGTCCAACAAGAGCTGGGTGAGAGAAGAGAAAACTGGATGACTGGTCTACAAGAGTATGATTTGGTGTTCAAACTAGTTCACATGATTAAGGGGCACGATCTATGTAGGCTAGCAACAAAAGTGGTTGATGCACAAGAAGAAGATCCATCTGGATGGGAGCAGGAAATCAAAATGTATAATGTTGAACGAACTTCCCCCACTATTATAGAAAACTCTTGGTACGATGATATGCCCCAATATCTTGAGCACGACATAGTGCCCTCACACTTATTTGCATAGTAGAAGAGGGAACTCAGAATAAAATAATTATCTTATCAGTTGGAGCATGGGGTGATTTCTAGAAAGAACCATAATGGAGTACTACTCAGGGGCTTGGAAGCACATGATTCAGAAAAGGTACTGCGTGATCTCCATGATGGACTTGTTGGGGGGCACTTTGAGGGTGACACAACAATGCATAAATTTATGTGGGTTGGTTTCTATTGGCCCACATTATTCAAAGATGCTCAAGCTTATGCTCACAAATGTCTGGTCTGTTAGAAGTGTGTTGGCCAAAACAAGAAATCAACTGCCCCCATGGGGGCTTCCCTCGGGGAGCAATACCATACCACGTGCATTCATATTGGGGGATTTATATTGAGGATGGCATAATATATTGGGGGATATATAGGGGGTAAGGGGTTTTTATATTGGCAGGTATAAAATATGGAGCTCAATATTAATGATAAAATATAAAGGGGTATAAAAAATGTTAATGAAAAAATGGATACCTACAATATCTAGTGGAAGTAGGGGTTTTTTTAAATTGGGAAGGTGTATTGGGTTTGTATTGGTATGGGGTTAAATAATGCGATTTTTAAGGATGTTTTCCAATATGTAGTCAAATTAAAGGTATTGTTTAATATTCCATGAACGCACATGATAGGTCAGAGGTTCATTGAGTGAATCCCCTGTGACCACCCCATTATAACCTATTGCATTGGAAGAACCATTTCAACAATGGGGCTCAGAGGTTATCAGTGAAATCTTTCCACATTCATCAAAGCAGCATCGCTACATTCTCACTGCTATAGACTACTTCACACGGTGGGCAGAAGCAGTTCCATTCAAACAGGCGAATGATCAAGACGTCATCAACTTCCTTAAGAATAATATTATTTCCAGGTTCGACATTCTAACTTCATTTGTTTTTTACAATGCAACATATTTCTCATCATTAAAATTATATGATTTTGCATTGGAAAACAAAATTGTATTGAAACATTTAGCCAACTACTATCCACAGGGAAATGGTATTGCTAAGTCTACAAATAAGAATCTCATTTGCATTATCAAGAAGATCATTTTCTCTGAACAAAGGAACTGACACTCTGCTTTGGTGAATGCCCTATGGGCTGACCGAGTCACACATAAACCTTCTCAGAATACGTCTCCTTGCTTCTTAGTGTACGAAAAGAATCCATCCTAACCTCAAACATCTATTTGCCTGCCCTAAAACTTTCACAAGAATCCCATGGCAAGCCATGCTTACTGTTTCAACATAGAATGGACACCCTTCACAAGCTACAGGAAGAAAAACAAAGGGCAAAACAAAAATTTTCTCTTCACCAAAGTCGTATCAAGAGGTGGTTCGACAAGAACTTTGCATGGAAGAATGAATTTGGTGTGGGTAACTTAATACTGAATTGGGAAAAATACCATGAGGATAAAGGAAAACACATTAAGTTCCAAACCCCTATGGATTGAACAATTCACCATACATGAAAAGCTTGGCCAACACACATATTTTCTTCAATCACTAGACAAGACAATTGACTCTCTTCCTGTTAATGGCAAAGACTTGAAACATCATTTTCAATGATGATCTGGGGTTGTGCCCTGCCCTATGTACATAGTTTATTTCTTGTTTGTCTGATTGTTTGGTGTTATGTTCATTTATATTGTTATGTAAATAAGCATGGTGTGTGAACGTGTTTCTAGGCTTCTTTGTGTGTGGTTTAGTTAAAAAGAGTCTTGTGACACCTTAACATTTGGTTAACCTCTAATCATCCTTCCTTGTGTTGGTTACATATTTTGGTCAATGAAGTTCCGATGGAAAATACAATCCATCCATGAGGAGAGTTTTGGCCAAATAATGATACCTATGTCTATTTTGGAAAAGATTATGCCTATGCTTAGTTCTTTATGTTTCAATATTTTCACGCTTATCCAAATAGTAGAAAATGAAAAGGGGAAAATTCTAAACGAGCAAACCCAAATCAAATGTACCTATATTATTCTCTGAAGGAACAACCTCTCCTGCTCTCAATAAGTCGGGATCCCTCTTCCACCCATAAAATAAATAAGTGACAATGCATATTCCTCTTTAAAATATAAATAAAGGTGAAAGAAGAGAAAGGCTTATTATGCAGGGAGGTAAAGCAAGAAACTCTGTCGGGGTACTTTCCAGGCTCGCTAGCAGCGGAGCAATGTTTGTGTTCCTATACTAACTCCGCCTAATTGTCTAGACCTTCTCGTAGCTGAGCAACACCAGAGATGAAAAACTATACTCAAAAAATCTAAAGCTCGCAAAATACACTACCCTTTCCAATTTGAAACATTGTGATATTGTTGAATCCTATGATTGTGTTCAACCGAGAAGGCACTGAGGGGACCATGCTTATTCACGGGTAAGTGGGGAAGCCAAAGTAATCTACATGATGAATCAATACTCCCTCAAGAGCTAAGACCCTGCACAGGAGAGTCAACCAAGACAGGGAAGCTGGAATTCCATTAGTGTGTCGCCAAGTGTTTTCCCTGCTACAACACCCTCCAAAATTTTGGCTTGCACCAAATTTCAGAGCCCACCTTGGTCTTGCATATTAACATCGAAAACATTGAAATCTATTCCATTTTTTTTCTCTAAGTGTTTTGGTCCCTTTTGCAAAAAAGTCAAAATGTCTTTTCACATGTTAAGTGTCGCACGATGTATATGACCCTAATTTGGTGGTTCCAAGAGGTTAAATTTGTGTAAATGAGTTGATGTTACCAAATAAACATTCATTTCACTTATTTCCAAAGTTTTAAGCATTGTTGCACAAGTGTCGTCATAGTCGTCGCAAAATGTATTTTTAGCATCTCACTTGTCGTGAGTCATCACAAAGTTGTCGCATTGAGGGAAGTATGTTGTACATGTGTCCTAGATTATCTACGTTATTGTGTCATCAAGTGTTCTAAGTGTGTGATCATAGTCAAGTCTTATCACTATTCACTTCAGCTTCACCAATCCCACACTTATTCAAATTTCTAAGGCTCTCCGACTAAGCAACTTAGCCTCATCCGACCCTCCTGAACTGCGCATTACATAGTCTCAACCCTCTAGCTACAAACCTACCTCTTGACACTATGTAGTGCGCAGTTCCTGCTTCCCAAGGCTATGCACTGTGCAGTTTCAGTGCTCAAGCCCAAACCTTGGCCTCCAAAATTGCGCAATTCAGCCCTCGAACCTGGCCTCAACTACACATTACGAAATCTATGACCTCAAGCTCAGCCCTTGAGATCCTGAGCTACACAATTTCACTATCACCCAACCTCCTCTACCTTCTAGAACTGTGCAATAGGTTGAATCAGTTCTCAACCCCTACAACCTGACTCAGTGAGCTCCTAGATTACACAATTTTCTGCCTCATTCCAGCCTAAACTGTGCATTGTGCAGTCTTAAGGCTTAAGCTTCACCCCTGACTGCCCGAGCTATGCAATTGCATAGTCACTAAGCCTCTCCCTTAGCCCGCCACTCAGTTTTGACTCAATCAGTGGATCAACATGCAACATATTAGACTAGGGTTTTAATAGACTGATGTCATCTTGTCATGAGTGAATTACAAATGCATATATTATACCATACTATGACAAGATGATAAATAAGGATATTGAGAATGGAAACATGTTGAAAGACATCTTTGGAGCTGGTTATGCAAGATGATCAATCAAAAGAAAGCAAAGGGACACAAGTTTGTGATGCAGCTCAAGACCAGATATCATTGAATAGTCCTTACCTCTAAGCTATATGGAGGTGGACAGAAGAGCATTCCCAAGAAGACATATAGCAAGCAAAAACAAGTGTGAATTGAAATTTCCATGTTATCAAGAATCCATGTCAGCAGTGTCATGTCATGTCATGAGTCACCATATGCCACATCATTATTGTGGATTATGTAATTTATGATTCAGAAATGTATAGTAAAGTGGAATTCCAAAGGACATGTATAGAATATGAAGAGTCATGTAAATTTTAAAAGTTATAGGAAGTCAAACAGTCATGAGGGTAGTCAAAGAGTGACAAGGGAGGTGGATCATCACCCCATTGGTTATATATACACCCTCATTGCATGAGAAAAGGAGTTTCACCTTAGCTCCTCCCCCAAGGCATTAGAGAGACAAACTATATCTTTTGAGGAGCAAGTGGTGGCTTCAACGCTCCACTATTGGAACTAACAGTGTTCGATGTATACATGTGTCTCGGGACTTTTACTTAATATATGAAACCTGATGGCCAACACTTTCTTCATGCATGGATTATGAATATTTGCAAGACTCTTCTGTGAATGTTTGTAATTCATGTTTGTTCTAACCTGTACTAAAGTAGTTGAATTATTTTAGTTATTTTAGTGCTTATCATATTGAGAATGTGTTGTAATGTTTGCAATGACTGTCGCATCATTGTGGATTATTCCTTTGGATGTTAGGCGAATCTTTTCTATTTGTGTTGGTTACATGACCATTACATCTTTGTGGACTATTCCACTAGAAGTTAAACATATCCTTCTTGTTTGTGTGTGTATCTACTAGAGTGGTACTATTACCTCTCTCTTATAGGCTCACATTCTCCTTCCCTCCGCAGTAGAAGAACCTTGAAATACCTACAACGAGAACTCACCAGGAACACTTACATGCTTTTCAAAGGCACATCTGCGTTCCTCTCTCTTGCTGACGGTTAGAGCCAAGGCAAATCTTAAATAAATCGGCAATCGAGCCATATTATGGATGGGGACCTTATCCCAAATGGTGTGAGGTCTAATTGGGACCACATATCGGGGAGACCCCTTGAATGTTTGTGCGTCTAGCACCATCAATAGGTACCTTTGAGTTACTAGAAAAATGTTGGAGAGAATGCCTATATACTTAGTCTACCTCCATACATGTGCATTTACTTAGTGGTGAATGTAGAAAATTTGAAACTTTATGAGCCTTCCATGATGGATCAGGAAGAGAAACATGTCCTATCTTATGTAGAGTATTTGTTAGTAGATGCTTAGGCAAAGTTGACATAGGATATAATTTTTCAAAAAAGGTCCATAAATACAAGATAGGGGCATCATGTATTGTGGAATATTGCTTTGAAAGGACAACTTCCAAGCAAGGGTAAATGGTATTCCAAGGAGAACATAGATCTTTTTTTTTGTTGACCTAAATCAGTAAAAGCTTTTAGGGATGAAAATACCCCATAAGGGGGATTTATGATTTGAATTAGGTCATCATATTATTTTCCATATATCTTGATGCTTTTAGAGTGCTAAAATTGGAGGAATCAACTAACATTATTATTTATTTTCTGACGAGCCTCTCTTTGGTGAATTGGGGTACGAAACCTTTTGGAAGCAATTTGCGGAATTAAATGACGTTTTTTGGGGGTAAAAATTTGTTATTTTCCATCCCCTAGTGATATTATACGCTCAAATATCTTTCCAATGGTGCAAGAAAGGCCTCAAACAAAGTACATATGCAAAAGTTATGCCACCCAAAAGTTGACCTTCCTATTTTGTCTATCATGATTTGAGAGGATGCCATGTCAACCCCATTTATTCATGGAAAAAGGGTTTGCCACATGATCATGATGAATAAGAATCTAGAAAATTCAATATTGTAACTTTAGTTAAGAGTTGAAGGAGTCAAAACTAACCACTGGTAGGCTATTGGGTTGTGTTATAGCCAACCCACTAGAAGGAAAATGGTTTCCATTCTATTTGAGTGCATTTTGTTCCTTTGACGAGCAGAGTAGTTGAGAGTTAATAGAGAGAGAGAGAGAGAGAGAGAACAAACAAAGAGGGTTTGTGTACTATAGTAGCCCAAAGACCACAAGGCTCACTCTTTTGTACTTGCATCCACTTCCATTAAAAAAAAAGAGAGCACAACAACCTCATCTTCCAGCTAGGTTTTTGCCCATAAAGGTTTCCCATATCATAGATGGTGTTACTATGGTTTTGAGTGATTATATTTTTGTGTATTATCTATTCCTTGCATGTATATATGGCATGCATGAAAAAAATGACTTAATAATTTTAGAAGTGTAAGGAAAATAACCCTCATAATATAGATTTCAGATTTTAAGTATAATTTTATTAGATTTGTTGTGACAAACTATCTAGTGGAATATCCTCTCTCTCTCTCTCTCTCTCTCTCTTTACACACACACACACACACACACACACACACAAAGTGAGAGATCTTTCTTTTTTATTTCTTCTCTTAGCCACATGTATTATCTTTGTTATAATTTCATATCAATCATATGAAAAAGGAGGTTAAATCAAAGATCATTCAACCTTTAACTCAAGATATTGCTTTCTTCAATGTTAATCTCTGCAAACTATGCTTTGGTAATCCTTGTGTAAGTCTATATACACACACACACACACACACAAAGAGAGAGATCTTTCTTTTTGATTTTTTCTCTTAGCCACATGTATTATCTTTATTATAATTTCATACCAATCATATGAAAAAATGAGGTTAAAATCAAAGATCATTCAAACCTTTAACTCAAGAAATTGTTTTCTCCAATGTTAATCTTTGCAAACTATGGTTTGTTAATCCTTGTGTAAGTCTCAATGGGCTAGGCCTATTTTACCTCTTTTAATAGGTGTAACGGGAACAATCAAAGAGAATACTTGATCCCATGGGATCCATTTATAATTCTCAAATCTTACTAAAACATGTGTAAGAGGTTCTTTGGGAAAACTTCTAAGATATACACAATTTCTTCAAATACTCCAAGAGAACCATTGACAAGTCCTGCAGTAGTCCATGAGTTCGAAGTAAATATCTCCTTAGCTCAAACTAAAATAATTCAACTTCCAATTGGTCCAATTTGCTTCATTACAATAAAAGATTATAACTCTTGCGACAACACTACTATGACAAACTATCTAGTGGAATATCCTCTCTCTCTCTCTGTCTATATATATATACACTCACACTCACACACACACACACAAAGAGAGAGATCTTTCTTTTTGAATTTTTATCTTAGCCACGTGTATTATCTTTATTATAATTTCATACCAATCATATGAAAAAGGAGGTTAAAATCAAATATCATTTAAACCTTTAACTCAAGATATTGATTTCTCCAATCTTAATCTCTGCAGACTATGGTTTGTTAATCCTTGTGTAAGTCTCAATGGACTAGGCCTATTTTATCTCTTTTAATAAGTGTAATGGGAACAATCAAAGAGAATAATTGATCCCATGGGATCCATTTATAATTCTCAAATCTTACTAAAACATGTGTAAGAGTTTTTTTGGGAAAACTTCCAAGATATACACAATTATTTTTAATACTTCAAGAGTAGCATTGACAAGTCCTACATTAGTCCATGAGTTCAAAGTTAATATCTCCTTAACTCGAACTAAAATAATTCAACTTTCAATTGGTGCTAATTTGCTTCATTATAATAGAACCTTATAACTCTTGCAACAACACTACTGTAATAATAAAAAATATGGTGTGGTCTGCTAGGGTTTTTCTGAGCACAAATGTCAAATTGGGCAATGTTGTTTTGCATGGACTTTCCCCTTGTACACTCAATGTCTCTGACCGAGGGGGATACAAGTCTCTTTTAACTTATAGTGTCGATTATGGAGGCATATGGTCCTTCCCTCTGGATTTCCATATGCTTTTACAATATGAAGGGACAACAAAGTTTAATGACAATGGAAAGTGTTGGAGAATCAAGTAGGGAAGTGATTAAAACAATTATCCTATCCTTAATAACTACTTGTGAAATTATGTTGGATTCTTATTATTATTTATTATATTATTTTCATCAAAAAATTATTAAGACCATAAACCATGAATATCATGAAAGACAATGGACACAAGATGTAGGCTCTAAGCCAGGGCCAAACCCCTCCAAGGCGAAAACCCAGAAAAAATTTCTTCTCTTGTTATAGAATCAGATCAAATGAGAAATCTAATACCCAAACACCAAGACCAAGTATACTCACAAGCCCCAGTCAACCCTCTTTCCAAGCTTTTCCAACAAGTCAAAGTCTCCACAAGTTAACGCTGGTCAAACCCTTTCAAAACTGCTCAAACTTTAGATTTTGGCCCCTGCGACATGATTTCTGTTGATTTGGGGTAGCATCAGATGTGCTCTATCCACGAAAATTGGTGGAGAGAGGGTATACCCATAAATGGTTTGGGTAGATTCTAAACAGTTTGGGAGATATTAAAATAATTAATATTTTTAATGGAGTCCCTAAGTATAAACTTAGGGAAAATAAAATATTAATGTGAATTAATATAAAACTGTGTTAGAAGGGTCCAAAAGTCATGGATCAAGCCAGAGTTAAAAGCAGTTTATTTGGGACTTAATCCCCACTATTGAATTGTCAATGAGAAAAATATAAGAGGAGGCTTGAGGGTCACTTGGAGAACACACCGAGTTGATCAAGAATTCTATTTTCTGGGGCCGGGCTTGCTGAGGAAATTGAAGGAGTGATCAGTGTTGCAGCTGAGGAGCAGTGAATACATAAGCAGAGAGGCAGAGAGGGTACCAGGAGCATTAATGAAGAAGCCGGGAGCATCAATGCAAAATCCAGGAGAGAGTGACGCAGAGTCAACTAGAGGCCACCCAAAGGCAGCCAAGAGTTGCACAGTGCCTGAGGAGAGCCAGTGTGGGTGACACAGAGGCTCCAGAGGCTAACGCAGGGCTAGTTGGGCTGACGTTGAGCCAGAGAGGCTGACGCAGTCCCTAGAGGCTGACGCTAGGAGATTTCATGGGGCAGATTTGAGCTGAGAGCTGTGGGATTATTCATCTAGGGTTTTAGACAGACTATTTATCTCTGACCGAGAAGTACTACTGCCAAGGGAATTCTTTGTTGGGTGAGACATTTCTGGCACCCAGATCTTATTTTGAAACTAATTAATAATAAAACCCTCATATAGCTTCACAGGTTTTCCCGCATTGGGTTTTTCCGGGGACATTAGTCCAAAAACAACGATGTCACTTATGTGCTTGTTTTTCCTTCAGTTGATGATTTCTAATGTGTTGAGCATGTAATTGTATTTATTTTCGGTATTTACAAGGTAAATAACTTGTTAATTAAATAGAACAAGTAGGAAGAAATAAATCAGAAAGTACATGAAGGATTTCTAACAATTAGACTTAGAAATTCCAACATGGTATTAGAGTGTGGTTGCAAATCAAAGGAGAACTGAGGGCATCAGCCGAGCAGAGCAGTAACAATAGAAACAACTGTCCCAAGTGACAGAAGTTGTTCCTAGCAGAGAAGCATCAAGGAAGGGGTGACGCAGTGCCTGTGTCATCAAGTTTGAGCTGGGAGGAGGATCAGTGTAGTGGCAGAAGGGAGTAGACCTGACCTACACAGTGCCCGGTCATCTTTCTCAGTCAGGAAGGATTGACACTCGTGGCCAGGAGGTGCATATTTTATTGGTGTTGGGATTGCGCAGAGCCTAGAAGCTCTAACCTTCCATTTGCTGAGGTATAGGAGGATGTGAGTAAGTTGCAGAGTGAAGTTGTGGGGTACTGTGGTCAGAATAGTACCTAACAGGGAAAGACCAAGGAGAAGGGAGTTGTTGTCGAGGATTTCTAGCCAAGAAATCTAGATCAGTGGTGCAGTTGCCCTAATGATCAGAGTGGGGGCATCTTGACATTGGCAGAGGGGTTTCCAGGAGGTAAATCAAGGCTTATACGGAGTCACATCGAGAACTTCCAGGAGGGAAGTAGAAGAGCAACGAAATGGTGGCGAATGGGGTAAGAGACTAGGACAGACTGGATGAAGCCTCAAACTTCGTAGTCTAGAAGGCCAAAATCTTGTCCATTATAGACATGAATCGTCTCAAGCACTTCGGCTTAAAGATGATAGCGATCCTAGTTGACCCAGTTGAGAACAATAAGTACGAGGAGGCAATGGCGAGGGCCAAGAGCATCATCCTTGACGGGGTCAAGGACCATGTAGTACCACATATTGCCGAAAAGGACATGGAAAATGTGATGTGGGAGGCCCTGACAAAATTGTATGAGCATACTTCCGTGCAGAGGAAGATGCTCCTAGAATATCAGCTATGGTCATACCAAATGTAGAAGGGAGAACAGATCGACACCTTCCTCAGTCGATTGAAGGAGATCCTGGATCAATTGACTTCCATTGGGGCCACACCGAATCAAGAATTAATGGTGAGGACAACCCTTAACACATTCTCAGAAGACTGGGAGGTGTTTGTCTAGAGGATACTGGGCAGGTTGACCCTTCCAGATTGGGAGGAACTGTGGGTGACTCTTCGCCAAGAAGAGATCAGAAGGCTAACCAAGGCGGGAAGCAATGGAAAGGGGGTTAGAATCAAGAAGGAGGAAGAGGAGGATGATGCCCTAGCATCTGAGGGAAAGCAAGAGAAACAGAAGAAGAAGGACCTCTCCAAGGTCAAATGCTTCTACTGTGGGGAACTTGGTCACTATGCAAGCCAGTGTCCGAGTAAGAAGAGCAAGGGAGAGGCTTCTTTGACCAAGGCTGCACCAGCAAGGGTGGAGAAGGAAGTGAAGACAGATGATGACTATGCCATGAGTGCTCACATGCCACTTGAGAGGAAGTGGGTGATCCGTTAATGAAAAAGGTATTATAGACTTTATGTGAAGTTTTCTTATGTTACTTAGTGCAATGGATCGAAAAGATTGCAAATAACATAAACACATAAGCAAATTGAAACATAATCAAACATATTAGCACAACAATGATTTGATAATGGAGTTCACTAGACTTCCTAGCTACCTCTCCGGGTCCTTAGCTTCCAGTGTGACCGCTTTATTAGTCTTCAAAATGCTTTTATAGACATGAGCTCAAAAACAGAGACTCAAATGAGAAAAAGGATCTCACCATTGTGTTCAGCTCAAAATTTCGAGATAAAATTTCCCCTATTTAGCCTCTGTGACCTCCAGATCCCTTGGAGAAATCCAAAACTACCTCCGCCCTTTGCAAAACCACTTCTGTCTGCACATTACCACCTAGGTCGGCGCGTTGGTGGTTTGACTGGTTCAGCACCTGCATAAATCTCAAAAAAAGTTTTGGTGGCTTAGTTTACCAAGCTCCGCCCTTGGCATTGTGGTTAGCCCAAAGGTGTGAAGGCATTGGTATATAATGTTGGAGTTCGGCAGATCGAAACCCCTGCTCGACACTCTGACGTTTTGATATGGATTAATATTCATACATAACAACATATATTTGCATGAAACTTTGGTGGCATATATCTCTACACTCTGTTGGCATATACATGGGATATATGGTTATATATACCATATGTGGTTGTTTGTTGTGGTGGATGTGGGATAATTCCAAAACAAACTAAGGGGTCCGGCGGCCGTGGGGTTGACCCCGGTCGTCAAACCTTTTTTTTTTCCGGCGCCTCCAATCCCACAACCATAAATACAAAGTCATCTGCAATCTTAACAAGAACCATTGTAGCCCGTATGGTGTGGCCCCTTCGGTGAAAACTCAGTCTTTTGGGAGGTCAGGGGTTCGATCCTCCCTGATCCCCAAAATTTTGGAAAATAGGTGATATTGGGCAAAATTTGGGCTGCCACGTGTCAGCACCAGATTGGCGCATATCAACCAATCAGAGTCTTCCATGTCACCTCCTCTGCTGACATCATCCAAGACATGTGGCTCATTCCCATGTTGACATGTGTCCTTGTTGACGTAACTATTGACTTGGTTGAATGTTGACCATTGACCTTTGACTTTTTGACTTTTGCCCTAATTTTCCCAAGAAATTTGACTGGCCCTAACTTCTTCATCCAGACTCAGATTTATGAGTCATTCGCACTATTCGAATTGTATCAATGAGCACTTCAACCTGATTCTGCGTTCAACTGCATTTGAAGACTTTGATTTGGAGGCAAAACTGGATCCATTTTGGATCACTCCTCCCCACTGGAAGATTTTGGACCACCAAAAGTTGGTTTTAGTTGTTGAACAAGTGAGGATATGCTTCCCTCGCTTTTGCAATCTCTATCCATCATTCTTTACTTGGATTTGTACCTTTGAGTCCCACTCGAAGATACTCAACACTTCCTCGCCGCAAAGTCCTTATCCTCCTATAGCTTATTGAGATATTCAGGAAAAAAATCTTCAATTGAAGGTAACTGGCGTTGCTCTTCGGGATCTTCAATCAATGAAGGCTCATACAATTGCAAGTTTTCAACATTTACGATGGAATAGATATGCATATAAGTTGGTAGATCTAGGCGGAAAGCATTTTCACCAATTTTGTCAAGTATTTTGAAGGGACCATATCTAATTGGTTTCAACTTATTACCTTCCCCTTGCAATCTTTCTTTGCTGATGTACAACCAGACTTGATCACCAACTTGAAAACTTTGCTCAACTCGATGCTGGTCATGCCACACCTTATACTTTGCTTGGCTTCTTTCCAGCTGTTCCTGTATTGCCTGGTGAATTTCCTGGATTTGTTAAATGAACTTGTTTGCTTTGTCCACATCACTGTGTCCATCAATTGCTATGTCTTTACCAATGACAAAATCCAAGGGAGACTTTGGTATGAAACCAAAACAAGTCTCAAAAGGAGATCTCTAAGTAGAAGAATGTTTTGCATGGTTGTAAGCATGCTGCACATAACACAAATGCTCATCCCAAAGTTTGGAATGCTTGCTGCAATATCCTCGAAGCAACTGTATCATTGTCTTATTGACCACTTTTATCTGACCATCTATTTGCGGATGAAATGCCATGCTCTTCTTTAACTTTGTTTCCATTAACTCCCATAGACTTGACCAAAATTTCCCGACAAATCGGGAATCTCGATCGAATACAATAGAAGTACATTTTGAAAGAACAACTTTGCAGTTTGTTCAGTTGTGACCTGTTTATTACATGGTGTCAAAATACACATTTTACTGAACCTATCCACAACTACATACAAATAATCATGACCCTTTCTAGACTTTGGCAATCCCCCAACAAAATCCATGGAAACACTTTCCCAAGGACGAGAAGGAATTGGAAGTGGAGTATGCAAGACTAATTTTCTATTACTTGGATTGCTTGTAGCACACATAGTAAATCCTTTAATATATCTAGAAACTGTCTCATTCATTCGTGGCCAATAGTAGAATCTTTGTAATTGTGCAATTGTTTTACTTACACCAAAATGACTTGATATGTGAGAAGTATGTGCTTCTTAAATTATATTAACTCTTTCAATTTGTGGAATGCATAACTTTCCCAAATGATACAAGAGTTTGTCCTTTATGAAATAATCCAATTCTTCTACCTCCTTGCTGTGACTTAAAGTTGCATATACATCCTTAAAATTTGTGTCTTGAGCATATTGTTCAATGTAACTTTCATGAATTACTGAATTATGCTTAAGTATTGTGGATGCATTTATGATTGGTCTTGATAACATGTTTGCAACCTTATTATGTATGCCCTTCTTATATCTGATAACAAGATGAAATTGTTGTAGAAAACCCATCCATCAATAGTGTTTTGATTGTTGCAATTTAGTTTGTGAGTGTAAATATTGAAGTGGTTGATGATCTGTATGTATGATTGTTTCTTTACCCATTATGTAATGTTTCCACTTTTTAACACTCTAAAATAATGCATACAATTCTTTATCATATGTAGGATAGTTAACTATTGCTGATGTGAATGTCTCAGAATGAAAGCATATAGGCGCCCTGTGCTGCATCAACATTGCCCCCATGGCATATTCACTTGCATCTGTCTCGATCTCAAATGGATGTTGAAGATTTGGCAGTGCTAGTACTGGCACTGTACTGATCCTTTCTTTCAATGTGTTGAAGGCTTTCCGCTGTTTTCCTCCCCACTGAAACACCTGTTTCACACTTGTCAAAGCATGTAAAGGAGCTGCAATCAAAGAAAATTTAGCAATAAACTTTCTCCGTGCTGCCCATAAGAAACTTCTAACTTCTGTAGCAGTATTGGGCTTAGGCCAATTTACAATGATTTTGACCTTAGAGGGATCTATCTTCAATTCACCACCCCCTACAATATAACCCAAATAATTCAAAGATGTTCTACCAAATTCACATTTTGACAGTTTTACATAGAGATTTTCTCTTTTCAAAAGACCTAAAACCTGCTTTACATGCTTTACATGTTCATCCCATGTTCTATTGAAAACAAGAATATCATCTAAACAGACTATTAAAAAATCATCAATGGATGGTCTAAATACATCATTCATGACTCGCATGAATGTAGCTGGAGAGTTAGTTAAGCCAAAAGGCATAACCATCCACTCATAGAGTCCTTGCTTTGTTTTGAAAGCAGTCTTCCATACATCATGTTCTGCAACTGTGATATGATGGTAGCCGCTTCGCAAGTCCAATTTAGAGAAGTAAACTGCATCTTTTAACTAATGTAACAAATCATCAATATGAGGAAGAGGATAATGATTCTTTATTGTGATTTTATTTAATGCTCTAAAATCAATGTACCTTCTCCACAAACTGTCTCTCTTTTGCACTAACACAATAGGTGATCCGCACGGTGATGTGATTGGTTGAATAAACCCTTGATCGAGCAATTCCTATCCCTTCTTCTTTATCTCTGCATTCTCTAGAGCTGATAACCTGTACATTCCAATGTTAGGTAGTGGAGCATCTTGCTGCAAATAAATCTCATGTTCTATCTCTGGCTTGGGTGGAAGCCCTTTAGGCTCTTGAAACATAATATCATAATTGGAAACAACTTTAACTAGATATGCTTTCTGTTTAGGATCAGCCTTGGAAAGCATCATATTTATCAATATCCTTTGCCTTTACAATCATAAGTAAAAATTGTTTACTTGAATTTACAATTCTTTTCATCTGTCCTGAATTTATGAGAGAGAAGTTATCTTTGAGTTTAAAAGCTCTTACAATATATTCAATTCCATACTTAATGAGTTGATACTTATTTTCAGTTCGATAGAAGATAGCATTTCTATCGTACAAGTATGGACTTCCTAATAAAATTCCACATATGTCTAATGGGACTATGTCTAACTCAACCTCATCTACAAACTTTGACCCAATAGCAAAACGAAGTTTACATTGTTTCGTAACTTGTAGCTTAGTTTTATCACACACCCAACCTAATGGATATGGCTTTTTATGAGGTTTTGTTTTTAGGCCCAACTTCTTTACAATTGCTTCAGAAATCAAATTAACTTGTGAACCAGTATCAAATAAAATATCAATTTTAGTATGCTTGGAAATGACTCTAATGTTAAATAGCTCATTTCGTTTCCTCTCATCATTATCATTATCAACAGAATGTGAAGAAGTACTTGTAGATGCTTTAGAATCTTTACCTTTTATACCTATCGCTGTAACCATTGTCTCGTCACCTGAATCTCATCCCAAGTCCTTTTGAATATTAGCAACATTCTTCCGCTCCTTACTCCCAAACTTCTTAGGCTTCAATTCTAGATGCAATGACTAATAGTGTGCCACATCGTGGCATTCCTTCTTACAAAGAGTGCATGAAGGTTTATCTTTCTTCGCAGTGTTCATTTTCTTCTGCTTCCATTTAAGTTTCTTCTTGTCTTTGTCCTTGCTTTCAATAGGTTTGGAGGATTTTCCAACATCATGGGTTACATTTTTGCCTCTAGATTCTAGACGAGTTGCTTGGATTGATACATCATCTAAGCTAGTTGGATTAAACATAAGTATAGTATGCCCCAAATAACTATGTAGGCCACCTATGGATTTCAACAATGTCTCTGGTGAGTCCAACGATATGCCTAATGTTAAAGCTCTCTTATAGAATTCTTGAGTATAACTTTGAACACTTTGACCTTTTAATTGATGTAGTGTTTGCCAACTCATCATTGCATGTTGCATATAAGCCAAAGGATAAAACTGCTTTTTAATAGCAGATACAAATTCATTCCAAGTTGAAATGATTTTACCATGCTTTTTGAGATTTGCTTGTGTCTTGCCTTCCCACCATACAAATGTGGTTCCTCCAAGTCGAAGGCTAGTACGCTGGATCTTCTTCCTTTTGGAAATAACTTTATGTGCCCTGCAATACACTTCAATTTGTCTTATCCAATTATCAAGCTTTTTAGCGTTAAGTTCTCCATCATAAATCGACAAATCAAATTTTACGTCTAATTTGATCAAAGAGGATTTCTTCTTTTTCTTCTTAGGACTAGATTTATGAGAAGATGATGATGATGATGATGATGGAGGAGATGGAGGAGGAAGCATTTCTCCCTTTCCCTTATCTTATTAATCTTTAGGTGATGAAGTGAATTCTTCTTTTTTCTTCTTAAACTTGCGATACATTTTTTCCACCATTGCGCGTATCGTCATGGAACTATCCAAAAATTGAGATTCTAACCCAAGTGGGGTTTCATCCCTCATCCTTCTTTGTGAAAAGACCCTTCCAATCTCTGGATTCACCTCAACAAGTTCACCTTCACCTCGTTCGAGCCTTAACCTAGTAAGCATTCAAATCTTCACACAATCTTGTCAGACCTTAAAAACATTGCTGCTCTGATACCACTTGATCCATTAATGAAAAAGGTATTATAGACTTTATGCGAAGTTTGCTTATGTTAGTTAGTGCAATGGATAGAAAAGATTGCAAATAACATAAACAAATAAGCAAATTGAGACATAATCAAACATATCAACATAGCAACAATTTGATAATGGAGTTCACCAGACTTCCTGGCTACCTCTTAGGGTCCTTAGCTTCCAGTGTGACTGCTTTATTAATCTTCAAATTGCTTTTATAGACATGAGCTAAAAAATAGAGACTCAAATGAGAAAAAGGATCTCACCATTGTGTTCAGCTCAAAATTTCGAGTCAAACGAGTATAAACTTGCCCATATTTGGCCTGTGTGACCTCCAGACCCCCTAGAGAAATCCAAAACCGTGTCTGCCCTTTGCAAAACCACTTCTATCTGCACAATACCACCTCGGTCTGCGCATTGGTGGTTTGACTTGTTCGACACCTTAATAAACCTTAAACAAAGTTTTGGTGGCTTGGTTTACCAAGCTCCGCCCTTGGCATTGTGGTTAGCCTGAAGGTGTGAAGGCGTTGGTATATAATGTTGGACGTCAGCGAGTCAAAACCCCTACCCGACACTTTGGCATTTTGATATGGAATAATATTCATACATAGCAACATATATTCGCATGCAAATTTGGTGGCATATATCTCTTTGCTCCGTTGGCTTATACATAGGATATATGGTTATATATACCATATGTGGTTGTTTGTTGTGGTGGATGTGGGATAACTCCAAAACAAACTAAGGGGTCCAACGGCCGTGGAGTTGACCCCGGCTGTCGGGCCTTTTTTTCCGGCACCTCCAATCTTGCAACTATAAATACAAAGTCATCCGCAATCTTAACAAGAACCATCATAGCCCGTCTGGTGTGGTCCCTCCGGCAAAAACTCAGTCTTCCGAGAGGTTAGGGTTCAATCCTTCTTAATCCTCAAAATTTTGGAAAATAGGTGATTTTGGACAAAATTCGGGCTGCCACGTGCCAGCATCGGATTGGCCCATATCAGCCAATCAGAGCCTGCCACGTCACCTCCTGATGGCGGTCTGGTTAGAGGAAGGAGTGATAATCTCCCAAACTGTGAGATTATATCTTCTACTACCATTTCCAGGTGTAATTGCTCGTTCAATGGAATCTCTGTAATCCACCGATAACCTTTAGAGCTTCTCTAAGATAGCGGGCTTCCAAAAATCGCCGAGTTTCACTAAACTATCACCATACTAGACCCGACGGCAATACAAACCTTAGTTTAATAAAATTTGATATCCGCTTTTTTTTTTTTTAAACCCGGAACCACACGACTTAATCGATTTTCTTTATAAATCGGGATCGCAACCCTTTAGCGGAAATACATAGAATTACATGGAAAACAACATGCCAACACAAAAGGCTGGATTTCAAATATTATATACCCGCGTTTATAATTGTTGTCATCTCTTTCTACACCATTGATCTTATCCAAGATCCAACTGTCACAATGTTGGGTATACAACCAAAGTCCCACATTGACTAGAAGTGGGGAGGATCATGGGTATATAAGGATGGAAAAATATCTCCATTGGTATGAGGCCTTTTGGGGTAAGTCCAAAAGCAAATCCATGACGGCTTAGGCCCAAAGTGGACAATATCATACCATTGTGGAGATATTTGGTATCTAGAGTCCTTACAAGTGGTATCAGAGCCATGCCCCGAAGTTAGCCAAGTGGATGAATCCTCAGAATGCCGAATGAAGGTGGTGGGCCCCGGTAATATCACGATGGGATCCGTGGATGAGCTCGGCATGCAGTGTGCTCCGAATTCTTCATGGACGTGTCCTGGTCTCAACACGGTGAAGAGGAGTTGACCTGGGATAGAGCAAGCTCTCAAGGTAGGTGGTGTTCCATGTAAGGTGTGCCGAATTCTTCATGGACGTGTCCTGGTCTCAACACGGTGAAGAGGAGTTGACCTGGGATAGAGCGGTGAAGAGGAGTTGACCTGGGATAGAGCAAGCTCTCAAGGCAGGTGGTGTTCCATGTAAGGCGTGCGCTTCCAACGCATTGGAGCGGAGAATCCTGGTTGGTAAAGAGTGGACGGATGGATAATCGTTTGAGGGGAGGCTCGATGGTCCTTTGTTCGAGGGGAGGATTGTTGGGTATACGACCAAAGTCCCACATTGACTAGAAGTGGGGAGGATCATGGGTATATAAGGATGGAAAAATATCTCCATTGGTTTGAGGCCTTTTGGGGTAAGTCCAAAAGCAAATCCATGAGGGCTTAGGCCCAAAGTGGACAATATCATACCATTGTGGAGATATGTGGTGTCCAGAATCCTTACACACAATGTATGTATGGAGCATTGTATGGAGAAGCGTGGGATATAAAACTAGGAAGAGCGCACAACAAATGGGAGCATATTATTAAAAATATGGTTGATGGATCTCCAATTAAAAAAAACGTATGTAGTTATATAGGGTATGGAGAAACCAATGTGGTATCACAACATATACCATCCACAACAGACATAACACAATAAGAAACCAGTGGTATTAACTGTGCATACATGTAATGGCCATCATTTATACACAATGTTCGTAATGTCAAGACAATGTGGGGAGAGGGGTTCATACACAACGTTAAACACTCCATTCAACACCACATTTCATAGCACTTCAACATAACATAATATCATTCAACATATGAGTAGTATTACAAGGCAAACCAACTACAATAACATACCAAATGGAGTGTAGTTTTGGTTTCAATGCACATTGTTCAACAACGTTTAACCTCCAGCACAACACCTTTGACACACATAATTTGACGCACTTCAATTATCCAAGCAGAAGGTGTTAGTTCTGTAATGGTAGAGGTCTTAGTTATGAAAAATAGGCAGAATAAGTAGAATATAGGGAGAAGGGAGTTACAAGGGCATAGTGAAACCAAAAATGGAGCTGGCTATGACACCATGTCAGGTCAGGAGGTAATTCCTCAAATGAATTGCATTTATTCATTAATATTTCTAATGGATATATACAAGGAGGGAGAGACTCTTGGCCTTCACCTCCCAGCATCTCTTTATTTTTTATTCTCCATTATTTACTATTTACATTATTTACAAATATTCAACCAATCCCAATGATTAGGTGTCAACAATATCCATAAATAGGCCAAATGAGGAAGCCAAGGGAATCCATGCAATCAATACTTCCTAAGGACTAAGCCTTTTCGCTCAAATATAGACCTAAACAGAAAAGTCGGAGTTCTACCGGTGTGTCGCCAAGTCTTATTGTTGCAAAAAACACCCTCTAAAATTTTACTTACACTTGAATTTTGGAGCCTAATGATGATCTTATTATCTATCATTCTATGGTCACTTCATGGTCGTCTAATGTTTCATAAATTATTGAGTCTTATTCTAAGTTTCAAACTAACTTTCTCACACATGTTCTATCTTCGATGAGTTCACAAACACACATCTTTCTATGCAAGCTTAGATAGGCATTGCACAACTCTTGAAGGTTAGCCTTGCACAATCACTAGTAATAATGATTGTGCAATCCATAAGCATAGTGCACTACATAATACTTATCGACAGTTAGTGCACACTCTCCATAGAATGTATTCCTCACTTCTATTGCAATTATACTTCCATTTCTGTGAGTTTTCTCAACTATCGCTCCAACATACCTTTGTTTTTTCAAGTGTTGCTTGCACATTCAAAACTATCATTTTTGCTTGAATTCACTTTAATAAGTGTCATTTTCATGTTATCTTCTCCCTGGCATGTGTCTCTTTCAATTTATTTAAGCCTTTATGTGTGTCGTTATCACTTTTCACTTACTTTTGCAAGTGTCGTCTACTGGCATGGGAAGTGTTGCATGTTGTAAACATAGAGCCATAGTTCATTTCAAGAGGAAACTTTGGTACCAGTGGGTCCTATATATCATATAGGTATGTTTTAGACTCATTCCCAAAGTTCTATGCACTATCATACTAGTGTTGTCACTGTCAAAGTGTATCCTAAGTGTCACACTTGGAGAGTTATGTTGTTTTGCTGTCACATTAAATGGATCATGTTGTTTCTAAGTACTGAGTGTTCCATGTTGTGTCACTGATTATTTTGAGTGTGTGATCATGTTCAAGTCCTACCATGATTTCATCTTTGCCTCATTGGTCTCACACTTGACCAAATTCTGGAAAGTTTCCATCCCTACCAACTTAGCCTCATTCTTCCCCTCAAGAATTGCACAATGGAAAGCATCAACACTACATCCTTGCCTACTAGAACTGTGCAATGTGTAGTCACTTTGTTATAGGCCATTTTGTCACATATCATCAATAGGCCTACAAACTGGATCAATCCACATCTATGAACATGTTGTCATCATCCATACACAATGACCTAAGAGTGAACTCTCGAAATGTCTGAGTTTCTACGTCTAACTGCTAAAAATCAATGATTTTAAGCTCCAATGCACCCAGTCCCTTTAGCCACCTGCATTCAGTGCTGGTTTATCCTTTCTGCACCAGTGCTGATCAACACTAGTCGCTCCTTTCCAGGGGTGTGCTGATTCTAGAATTTTGGGAAAATTAAAAGTATTTCCGAAGCTTCCTCTTCCAGAATATTCTAGGGGTTATTTTAACCATTTATTATGGATAAGAAGCTCAAGTCCTATTTATTCCTACCTTGGAGACGTCACCGCTTATCCATTGATCTCATCCCCCAATCATAAGTGGATCTCAAGCTCATTATGGCAAATCCTAAACTACCATCCCTCTCCTATAAATTTATTGCCATCCATAACATCAAGGTTGGCTTTGAGAGACTAATCATGCCCTCATGCCACTTCCTTGAATATAAGAGAGTCATCATCTTCATGCATTAGGGTGACATTGAGGTTTTCTTTGTGACAAGGAAGGAAAGGTTAACTTAGGGCGATCTCTACGAGATCAACTACTATTCTTGGTTGTAAAATATCTCCTATTTCTATTAGTACAAATAGTATATTGTTTTCCTATATGTGTTGTGTTACATTTGCATGCATGTATTTCAATGCCTCATTGATTCATTGAATAGAGTAATTGAATTATGCTAGTTATATATCGAGGATACTTGGCTTGTTTTGGTTGTATGTGTAGGTTATGTTATCGCTCAGGTTGTTCCCTGCTTCTTGTAGGGAATACGGCCGAGGTAACCACTAACCAATCTTTTAGCTGCAGGTCCTAGCCTACCTGCAACCAGAGAGGCTCTCTCTTTGTAATTTAGCTTTGTTTGAAGTGTTTTAGGCTAGTTATGATGAACAAGGTTTGGTTTTAAGTTTGTTGGATGGTGATCTCAAACAGAACTGGGATGCAAGTATATAACTGTTTTTTCCATTTGGCAATGGAGTCACTGAGAGTGTAATTATTGAAAGGGCTTCTTGGTGAAAAGGTAATGCTACAGAGCAGGATAGGCAGGCTAGAAACAATTTTCAAATCTAGAAATGATGGAATGAAGTCAGGGAATGAAAGGCAATCAAGAATCTTTCATTATACTGGCAGAGGGAAAATGTATGAATATTGTGTAGGAGCAATTAAGGATTCCTAAATAGTATTCAAAATGAGAGAACTAGTGCAAACATGAGAAATTAAGAATTCATATTTATGACTAATCCTGAAGAAAACATAATAAATAACAGAGATTCAACATAAGGTGCATTCAAACAAATCTTATGCTATTATTCTTCTCTATTACCAAGATCATGAAACATAGATGAGATTTACAAAATAGAAAACATAAGACACAGTTTAGTATAACTTATTGTTACATAGCACGACACAAGAATTCTGTAGCAAGTCCCAGAACATCCAATCCACCTTCAGATCATTCAAACACAGTGAACTTCAACAGCCATTTGTATTAACACAGTCTGATATCTTACAGCGCAGTTCAGAACGAAGAAATCATCAACTCTCGATACATCTCTTTTACAAGTATATAGAGGAGTTTTTTACAAAATATCCCATAGGGAAATATCTAGACATCAATGTATCCATCTACTTCTAACATAATTAATAACGATTTGTGGAAAAATTGTGCAAGAATAATTGAAGAATTAAAAGCTCTTTACTCGTTGAGGCAAGTGTCATGTGTGTTGTTGACCTTTCGTCTCTGGCTGTCAATGGGTGACCGCTTCCTTGCAATGTTGTCCTGTAGTGTTGTTCTTTGACACCTATTCTGCGCTTTTGAATATTAGCGCGAATTTCACCTACTGTTAGCTTGAATTTTATGGTAGTTGAGCTACATCATACAATTTCCTCATGTTGTCCATCAATGAGAAGAGATTCAAACCACTTTAAAAATCAGAAGCAGACTTTGCCACCAATCCTCAGCTGGAAATTAATGTTTTCTTAACTTGTATAATGTTTCATCAACTTCAGTGTAGGTATAATAATTCGGCCAAACTGGAAAAAGGTGTGCTACCTCATTCTCTATGTAAAACAAATCCTCCAGCTTGTCATATAAACTCTGCCCTGTGGGAGGGATTGCTTCTTCTGTGCTGCTGGATGATGTTGTGATTTGATTTTGTATGAAGGTACTGAGCCTGTTTGCATATTGTTCCTATTTTAGTAGTCTTCCAGCACTAGTGACCAGACTAGGTAAACCTTTGGTTTACAAATTTGCAAGCCTCTGTCTAAAAGCATTTACCTCTATCTACATTTCTTGGCACTTCCTTTCTATAGTCTGGACAAAATTCCTTATGGTCAGCACCTTCTTGACTCTTACTATAGTCTCTATCCTGTTCTGGATGTTTAGTGCTGCCAGCTGGTCACCAGTACTAGTATTCAAAAAGTGAATCAATCGAGAAGATTGCTCAGGCTTATTCGCTAGCAATGTTTTGGATTTATGAGTTTCATGCTAAGCTACAGCCATCAATTCTACTTGGTCAAACATGGTTTGTATTCCTGTCCATTGTCCAGCAATAGATTGACCAATATTATTCCACAAAATTGTTTTTATCTCAGTCAAGGTCGTATGGAGAGTGAGATCTTTCTCCAGGGCCTTTATCTTATTTTCCAGGGCCTTTACTTCCCTAGTTTTCTTAGCAACTGTCATTTTTGACTTATCATAACTAGCCTCAATCTTGGCTAGCTTTTCTTTTGTTTCCTTCATCTCTGTCATTTGCAATTCAAGAGCCTTAATCTCTTTCATCATGGCCTCCATGCTCAAGCTAGCCTCTTGCACTGCTGCTGTTGTTGGATCTGCTGAAGTCGATGCACCTGCTGATGCCGTTGAACCTAGGGGAGGTGCTGCTGAAGTAAATGTTGTTGAAGGAGCTATAATTATTGGAGCTGTAACTATTGGAGAAGTTTGGGATGATTGAGGGGCCAACTCTGGCTGTTTCCCTCGTTGAGCTTCCTCCAATGCTTTCTTTTTTTCCATTATCCTTTCATTCATCATCATAAGTAGACTTACCACATCTTCTACCTCTTGTTGTTGTGCTACTTCTACAATTTGAGGATGTATGGTGACTGGCAGCTTCATTTGTTTTCTTAATGCTGCTATGTCTTCCTCATTTTTTCTAATCAAGGCCTGTGTGCCTTTGGGATCTTTGGGATCATGTCCCAACCCTATGATGATCTCCTCCAAGGATTTTATCCTATTATCCTTGGCCAACGATGATGCCTTTTCCAGCTCTAACTGGGCAGAAGTATTGTATAGAGAGTTATGCAATCTGTGGGCTAATAGAGCCTTGTCTGCCAGTGTAGAATAAACCATTTCTCTTGTCTGCTTATGTAATTCAATCTGGTCTAGAGGATGAATATCTTTTGCTAGTACCTCCAGATTGGTTCTAATGTAATCTACAGCTGACTGTGGTTGTTGTGTAATAGTCCTGAAGTGACTGAGTGTCATCTTCCCTGCTTCTATATCATAGGCTGCCACTAGCCTCTACTGATTTGTCAAAGCCATTCTCATTAACTGGTTGTAAAGCTGAAACCTTATAGGCTTGTTTCTAGCTTTAATATACATGAATGCCTTCTTTATATCCAAGCCCCTTTGGGTCTGCTGTTGGGAGGATGAAACCTCCCCACCTGGTTGTTTCTCTTGCTCCTGCTACAAGGAGCTCGCCGATGTTTCCAAGATAGGAGGGATCTACTGCTCAGAAGTCCCCTCACCCCTGATGTTTCCTATGGTCTCTTCAGTTATTTTCTCCTCATCATAGGGGTTTAACCTCTGCTTTTTTCTCCTTGCTGGTCCGTGGATGTCCGTATGGGTGTCCCATCTGTTCTATCCCTCTTTTTTCCTCTTTCCTCATTGTGAGGAGTTTGTAGCACAGGGATTTCAGGTGCGTCTGTTTGTGTTAAAGGGCTTTGCTCTTGACCCTTTTCTGGATTTGAGGATGACTACTCCTCCATTGTGCTTTGCTATTCAGAATCTTCAATTTCTTTGCCCTTTTCTGCTGATGATATGGCCTCTTTAGCATGCTTCCTTGAAGTAGCAGTTGATGTGCTTGCTCCCACTAGTTAAGGCTATGTGAAGGTGACCTATGCAATATAATCTAGGTCAATCCTTTTCTCAATTTCTTTCATGTCTCTTTCTAATTTTTCTTCTTTAGAGAGCTCTTCATCATCTAAGGTTCCCTCTACCCATTCTGGTTGATTAGCATATTGTTCAATGTGGGGGAGTAGCTGGTGCACATATCCTGAAAGCCTATGTTTGATTCTTCTAAGGCTTATGAAGTGTTCAGGGTCATATGGTGCCCAGTAGAAGCTCTGTTTTAGCATGAGTTCTTGTCCTAGCATGTTGTCTGCATCATTCCATGCTTCTTCTCTTTTGTTAAAAACAAAGGGACCCAACTGGTGTCTGATTCTAAGTTGTGCCTTCTTGTTTTTTCCATGGAAATGGGTCAAGTCTGCATTACTGAATTGCCTAAAATATTCCAAGGAAAAAATGTCTCATCGGGACATATCTTGGCAGCTTATAGGGAGACAACTCACACCTTCTGATTACTGTGTGGTTTTGGTAGAAGTACCAATCACCAATGT
Source organism: Pinus taeda (assembly GCA_000404065.3). Lineage (NCBI taxonomy): Eukaryota > Viridiplantae > Streptophyta > Pinopsida > Pinales > Pinaceae > Pinus > Pinus taeda. The sequence goes on along the minus strand of APFE030197813.1, from coordinate 473,690 downwards.
TGTAGCCCTTAGAAAGATGCAAGATCCTTTGCATTTCAACAGTAAGCCTGGTAGGAGGAGTCACCATCAATAGGCAAGTAGCAGGGTAAATGAATAGGTCAATAAATTCACAGTATGTGTATGGAGAATGGTGGACTTCATGGAAAACTGAGGTCCAATAAACAACAGGTCTCCTCTCTCCCTTTGGGTCTAATCTTTTGAGAGGAAGCTTAAAGCTATCTGGGTGATAGTAGAGCAGCAAGTGGTATATATAAGAAGTGTATTTAAAAAATATTTCTCTCTCCATCATCATGAATTGTTCATGTATATTGTTTGCTATGAATGGGGCATAGTCATACATGACAGCAGGGGGCTGCCCTGGGGTGAATATGGTTAGGAGAAAGAATACAGTCTCATCCACAAATTCTCTTGTTTTACATCCTAAGATGTATGAAATCATGTCGGCCATGAGCTTGCCTGTTTCATTAAATGAAGCCTGATGATAGGGAGGAGGATGATCATATTGGCACTGTGGCTCCATAAACAACTGACTAACTCTTGATATTTCTGCTTTGGAGAGCCTTGGACCCTGATCCACCAAGAGTTTCATTGTGAGGGGAACTAGAGTCTGAGGAGGCTCAAAGTTTAGCATTTCATTTATAGCTTGAGGAGTGATATAGAAGAGCACAGACCCATCTGGACTGAGAATTTCCCTCAGAGTGGGTTCATAGTGTGCATGGCATAGGTGGATGAAATTAGGTAGCACGTTGACTTCTGGAAGGTAATAGAGGGGCATGTTGGATTGCCAAATCCCTAGAACATCAGTGTTATTCATGTGATTGTGTTTGAATTGGCCCACAGCTTCGAGGTGAGAAGTAAGGCCCATCATATCTCTGATCTGAAAGTCTCTTTCTGCTAATGGTAGCCACTCTAAGTCCATATGTGTAGCATTTAAAGGAGCAATGTTCAAGGCTACTGGAGTCTCCATATCTGATAGTGTTGGTATGGATGGCAATGTAGGTGTCAAACAACAATAGGAAGTGGAATTTAAGCTCAGAAGATATTGGCAGTAGTATGAAAACTGACTTTCTTTCCCAAACCAATTTTTGTGTATTCAGTTTATGATGAATAACAAATTTACAACCCTTTGACTGGGTTTTTCACACAATTTTGCCAAATCATAGGCTCTGTAGGAAGAACGCCGAGAGGATTTGTATTGAATTTTGCCCAAGGGGGGAAAGTCTGCAAAGGGAAAGGGAAACTGAGGGTTCCCCTTTAAGAAAATTGGTTACAATTAATCGGAACAGGACGCTCAGCTAATTTAACTCAAAGTTTGAGCGATTTGTGGAGTTTGTGAGTGAATATAGACGAACAGAGTGTAGGAATAGCTTGTTTGCAGAGGAGATTAGTTGAAATTTGCAGGTTTGCTGTGAATTACTAGCTCAATAAGAAATGTTGAACAGGGAAGGATTGGTAGGAGTGCTAACGGAGATAAAATGCAAGCACCTTCAGCAAACTTTGAACAGAGAAGAGAAAAACCAGGCCTTTCGAGTGAAATGTGGATAAATACCTTTTTACAGGGCGCTGAGGACACTTGACAGGTACAGGTCGAGCTATGGAGCGCTGCTGCAGAGCAGAATTGCAGGTTGACAGGCTGTAGAAGCTCTTGGAGTGAAAAATAGCAAAAAAATGCATGCACGTCGTTCACACAACCAAAACAGAAATAAACCAAAAATAGTCATTTTCACGACTTTTAACCAAATTTTGGAAATTTGGCGCTTTTTGGCGCGTTCCTCGGAGGACGTCATCATGACGTATTTTTTGTCGGGTAGTGGGTACGGAAGATGACGTGGCGGGTGACGTAGATGATGATGTCATCATGACATGGTGGCAAGGTGATGACGTCAGCGGGTGACATGGCGCAGGTACAGCACAGTGGCAGGTGACGTGGCGGCAACGTCATGTGGTGACATAGGCAAGCGGGGAGGGCGGTAAGCGGTTTGCGTCGAACCACTTTTGGTACGGGAGTGGTATGTGTCAAGGGTGGCCCGATGCAATAGGTGGCCAACAGCTGTCCCGGTGTACGACGGTGAAACCGTCGACCATCGGGTACTATTGTACCGCTAAGAAGGGGCGCCTGATATTCATTAGGGTCGTCGAATCTGGGAGGGCCGATCCTACGGTGGATGGGAGGGCAAAGTGATCGAGGTTTAATAGAAATGTGCGCCCGATAATGGTTAATTATTTTTGGCCTCGGGTGGGTTTTGGACTTTAGGTTAAAGCTTAATGTGTTTTGGTGCGGGAGTATAGTTATTCGTTCAACCAAATGTTTAAACGAAATCCATAGTAATATGTATGAGCGAAGGGTAATGGTATGGTTTTATGTGTGGGGTGGTTTAATATGGTTATTTATTTAACCAAAAGTTAAATAAATCCCAGGGGTTGCGAACACGGAGGAGCTAACAATGGGTCCCAAATGGACCTAAGGTTTCCCGACTTTAGTACTTGGCTACAGTTGCCATGGGGAGGAATATTTAGTGTTTTTTGGGGTTTTTATATAGCTTCTTGTAGAATAGGGGGAGGGGAAATGATTTAGGGAGCTAGATAATAGGGTTAGATGTTAATATGGAATGAAAAGGAAATGGATGTATGCTAAGTTTATAGAATGGAGACTTAAGCATAGGGAAATGAATGGATTGTGTAAAGATTAATTTACACAAGAAATGTGGCTTCTTTTCACTAAGTCAACTCAGATGTCAACTTGGTTTTTAACAAGAATGGAGTGAAAATGGACTTTTTGGGTAGATCCTAAGGTCCTTGAGGGAATCTTCGTGAATTATTTCTGAGGAAATTAAAGTGGAAGTTAGTCATGTTTCCTTGTTGTACCACCAAACAACTGCCATGGTGCCAATGCCATAAGTGAGATAAGTATTTCTTGACAAGACCACAAGTGATTACCAATCTGCTTCTGCAACCTCAGACTACCTACCTAGCCTAATACACCTAACACTTTTTCTTCCTTTGCATTGGGTGCACTTGAACTGGAAAACCCTGATTGTCCCTTTTTCTTTTGATTGCCTCCTATCTAAATGTACCCTTATCTCTTCCAAGGGCCCAGATTAAGTAGTTGGGCTCCTTAAATTCTCTACCTAGCTAGCCATCTACCAAGTTTGAACAGTTTGGACAGGTATTTCTTTCTCTATTCTACAACAGCAATTTAAACATGGCATGGTCCAGATTGAACTGTTGGGCCATTCATCAAATGAAAGGAGCAGCAGTACCTCCACATGGTAATCTTGTAAAATAAGATAGCAGTGACATTTTAACTAGCCACTTTCCTGGTCTTTGATTTGGGGTTCATTTTCATTATTTTTTCTGACCAATTGATTTTCTTGCCTTTTGATTATTCTTTTAAGGCATACCCTCTTTTCATCTTTTAATTTTCTTTTCCTGTATACAAAATATGGAACCTCTGCAGCATGCAGGGATGAACATATTTAGCACTTCCACTGACAATCATGAAAAATGAAACCTATTGGTATAGGAATCTAACAGTGGCTCCACTTGGGGATGGCTTTTCTTGGTGAAAAGCCAATAACAGCAGGTCAAATTGCCTTATTTTGAATTCTTGTTGTATTGTGAAACTTCCTTGTCCTAGAAACCTTTAATCTGATCTTTGTAGCTTGTATGCAATACTTTTGTAAGCTGATCTGTGTGAGATTGCAGCTCTGCTTCTTGCTGGTTTCTCTGAGTACTTATCATTGTGTTCATACCTCCCAAGTCCTTTTATTGATTTCTCATGGTGGATTCAAAATATACATCAAAAGGTGATGTAGTTTCCTGATTTTCTGCAAAATTTGCTGCATTTGGTTCCCTATCTAACTGCTGTAAATAAAATGCTGAAAATACACATATTTATGTACAATATGTAGTTGTGTTATGCTCAATCAAGGGGATCAAAATAATGCTTGAGCATTCTCCCATTGATTGGGCCCTCTTCAGTATCTGTGCCATCCAAACTCTTGAGGAAATAAGTGTTTTTACCTTGCACGGCTTGAATGACAAATGGTCCTTTCCAAAGAAAATCGAATTTCCCATGTTTCCCTTTATCTTCCCTCTTGGAGTCCCATTTCAACACCTTGTTTTCTATGAAAAAGTCTTCAACTTTTGTTCTTTTATCAAAGATCTTCTTGAGTTTATCTTGTAGTATCTGAGTTCTGTGATATACTTCTTCTCTAGTCTGCTGCAAGTGAATAGTTTGATTGATCCTTCTCGGAATATCATTGGGCTCTGCTTGTATTTCTTGCAGTAACTTGATCACATGGATTCCTAGAGAAGAGGGGAATCTTGCCTCCATTCCATAAATCAACTGATATGGGATTGTTCCAATGGATATTTTGGTGGTCAACCTATCTACCCACAAAGAATTGACAAGTTTTTTGTGCCAATTATTTTTATTCTCTTGGAGTGAAAATGGACTTTTTGGGTAGATCCCAAGGTCCTTGAGGGGATGTTAGTGAATGATTTCTGAGGAAATGAAAGGGGATGTTAGTCATGTTTCCTTGTTGTACCACCAAACAACTGCCATGGTGCCAATGCCATAAGTGAGATAAGTATTTCTTGAAAAGACCACAAGTGATTACCAATCTGCTTTTGCAACCTCAAACTACCTACCTAGCCTAATACACCTAACACTTTTTCTTCCTTTGCATTGGGTGCACTTGAACAGGAAAACCCTAATTGTCCCTTTTTCTTTTGATTGCCCTCCTATCTAAATGTACCCTTACCTCTTCCAAGGGCCCAGATTAAGCAGTTGGGCTCCTTAAATTCTCTACCTAGCTAGCCATCTACCAAGTTTGAACTGTTTGGACAGGTATTGCTTTTTCTCTATTCTACAATAGCAATTTAAACATGGCATGGTCCAGATTGAACTGTTGGGCCATTCATCAAATGAAATGAGCAGCAGTACCTCCACATGGTAATCTTGCAAAATAAGATACCGGTGGCATTTTAACTAGTCAGTTTCCTGGTCTTTGATTTGGGGTTCATTTTTCTGACCAATTGATTTTCTTGCCTTTTGATTATTCTTTTAAGGCATACCCTCTTTTCATCTTTTAATTTTCTTTGCTTGTATACAAAATATGGAACCTCTGCAGCATGCAGGGATGAACATATTTAGAACTTCCATTGTCAATCATGAAAAATGAAACCTATTGGTATAGGAATCTAATAGTGGCTCCACTTGGGGATGGCTTTTCTTGGTGAAAAGCCAAGAACAGCAGGTCATATTGCCTTATTTTGAATTCTTGCTGTATTGTGAAACTTCCTTGTCCTGGAAACCTTTAATCTGATCTTTGTAGCTTGTATGCAATACTTTTGTAAGCTGATCTGTGTGAGATTGCAGCTCTGCTTCTTACTGGTTTCTCTGAGTACTTATCATTGTGTTCATACCTCCCAAGTCCTTTTGTTGATTTCTCATGGTGGATTCAAAATATACATCAAAAGGTAATGTAGTTCCCCGATTTTCTGCAAAATTTGCTGCATTTGGTTCCCTATCTAACTGCTGTAAATAAAATGTGAAAATACACATATTTATGTACAATATGTAGTTGTGTTATGCTCATTCAAGGGGATCAAAATAATGCTTGAGCATTCTTCCATTGACTGGGCCTTCTTCAGTATCTGTGCCATCCAAACTCTTGAGGAAATAAGTTTTATTACCTTGCACGGCTTGAATGACAAATGGTCCTTTCCAAAGAAAATCGAATTTCCCATGTTTCCCTTTATCTTCCCTCCTGGAGTCCCATTTCAGCACCTTGTTTCCTATGAAAAAGTCTTCAGATTTTGTTCTTTTATCAAAGACCTTCTTGAGTTTATCTTGTAGTATCTGAGTTCTATGATATACTTCTTCTCTAGTCTGCTGCAAGTGAATAGTTTGATTGATCCTTCTCCGAATATCATTGGGCTCTGCTTGTATTTCTTGCAGTAACTTGATCACATGGATTCCTAGAGAAGAGGGGAATCTTGCCTCCATTCCATAAATCAACTCATATGGGCTTGTTCCAATGGATCTTTTGGTGGTCAACCTATCTGCCCACAAAGCATTGACAAGTTTTTTGTGCCAATTATTTTTATTCTCTTCCAGGATCTTTTTGATGATGTTGATGAGGCTATTGTTAGATGATTCAGCCAGACCATTACCTTGAGGGTAATAGGTTGTGGAATGACCTAAGGTAATATGGTATTTTTGAAAAAGACTGATCATTCTTTTGGATTTAAAGGCGGCTGCATTGTCTGTAATGATCTTTTCTAGACAGCCAAATCTAGATAGGATATTGGTCTCTAGGAATTGTATGATGATTGAGTCATTGGCTTGCCTACAAGGGATGGCCTCTATCCACTTGGTGAAGTAATTTGTGGCTATCAAAATCCATCTATGCTGGCCAGAAGATGAAGGGTGAATTTCCCCAATGAAGTCTAAGCCCCATTGTTGAAATGGTCTCTCAGTTGTAATAGGCTTGAGGGGCAAAGGTAGCAGCTTTTTCTTGCCTTCAAAGATTTGGCATTTATGGCAAGTCATTACAAATTTTTTAACATCAGAAAACAGGGAAGGCCAATAAAACCCAGCCCTTAGGATTTTATCAGCTATTGATTTCCAATATAAGTGCCATCCACAATCTCCTGCATGAAATTCCTTGAGGACTTTGTCAGTTTCATCCAAAGTTAGGCAATTAAGCAAAATACCTTCATGATTTTTCCAAAACAACACATTATCTAAGATGCAAAACCTTGAAGCTTTCATTTTCAAAAATCTCTTTTTGGTATTGGATAACCCTGGAGGAGCTTGTAGGTTTAACAATACAAAACATATGTCAGTATACCAAGGTGATTGTAAGAAGGCTTGATTGATCTGTGGAGTCGCCATCTCCTACTCGTTATCAAGTTCATTGATGTCTAGGGCTTGAAAGTTGGTTTCAGTCATTAGTTTAGCCAACCCTTGTCCTTTTATGAGTTTTGTTGGCTTTATCTCAATGTCATATTCTAAAATGTTGGCTATCCATTTACCTCTTTTGCCTTCAATTCCTTCTTGAGTAAGGATGTCTTTAACCACTGCGTTAGGAACATCGGCAATTATATGAGAGTACAAAATGTAGACTCTGAAATCTTTAATGGCCTTTACTAGGGCATATGCTTTTTTTTCCATGATTTGATACTTTAAGGGAGCATCTCTAAGGGCTTTTCTGAAAAAAGAAATGGGTTTCTCATGTCCTGAAACATCTTTTTGTAATAGGACAACAACAATAGTATGCTCAGAAGCAAAGGAAAAGATCATAAAATCTTTATCAAACCTAGGACTTGTAAGGACATGAGTTTTTTTCAAAGCTATCTTGATCTCCTCAAAGGCTTGTTTGGCCTCTATTGTCCATTTGACTTTAGAATATTTCTTGAGCATATTATTCAGTGATCTTATTAGCTCGGCCAAGTTGGGAATGAATCTTCTCAAGAAATTGATCTTGCCTAAAAAAGCTTGTAATTCTTTGATGTTTCTTGGATGAGGGACTTGGAGGATAGCTTGAATTCTGTCCGGGTCTATTCTTATTCCATATCTTGAAATGATATGACCTAGGAGCTTACCTTCTTCTAGGCCAAACAGGGATTTCTTTGGGTTTAAGGATATGCCATATTTTCTGCAAATTAGGAACACTTGTCTTAAATGTTTTAAATGTTCTTGGTCTGATTTTTAGAAAGCAGTGAGATCATCAAGGTATATGACTAAAAAATCATGGATTTCCTTAGCAAAGGCTATGTCCATTGCCCGCTGAAATGTGGCTCCTGCATTCTTGAGTCCAAAAGGAATTTTGACATATTTAAAAGTTCCCCAGTGTGTTGTAAAGGCTGTTTTGTCTTGGTCATCTGGGTGAACTAAGATCTGATTAAATCCTGAGAAACCATCTAACAGGGAAATCCTTGAAGCTTCGACTACCCTTTGTAGGATATGATCCATTTTTGGTAAGGGGTAGTGGTCTTTGAGAGAGACTTTGTTCAAATTTCTCAAGTCAACTCAAAGTCTTATCTCCCCAGTTTTCTTTCTAGTGGGTACTAGATTTGAAATCCATTCAGAAAATCTAATAGGTGCAATGATTCTGGCTTCAAACATTCGTTTTACTTCTTTTTCCATCAAGGGAAGGAGGACTGGATTAATCTTCCTCGTCTTTTGTTTAAAAGGTTTCTAATTTTCTTTCAAGGGTATAGTATGTTGAATGACTGAAGTATCATAGGACTTGAGATCCTCATAGCTCCAAGAAAACACATCTTGGAACTCTTTAAACAACTCGACGTATTTGAGTTTTTTGTCAGGAGGTAATGTTTTAGAAGGTTTTATCATTTTAGGATTTTCTATGGTCCCAATATTACATTCCTCAATTTCTGCATTTAAGGGTTTCATTTTTGGCTTTCTGGGAATGTCATTTGAATCAAAAATATCTTCTAAGGGAGTTAAACCTATGGACAGGAAATTATCCTTTAGTTCGATTACTTCATATTCTTCCTCAATCATTTCACCAAAATCTGTTTGTTTTAGCTTTGTAAGTTTGCAAAGTCAAAGATTGTTGGATGCAAAATCAGATTTGTTGTATTCACTGATATACCTGGCTCAACTTTGTCAACTTGTTGTTGATCATCAATAGTGCTTGTGTCTATATTCATATTTGAGAATTCTTCTTTCATTGTCAAGAAATTATTTATTTGGGTGTCATTCTCAAATACTTGCCAATTTTTTACATTATCTGGGACATCATGCCTATGTTTAATCTCAGCAGTGAAGTGGTGATTGGGCTCAAAAGGAAGTTTACAAGTGCTGGCAAAAGTTTCCAAACTATGGGTGTGTAGGTTATGACTTCTTGGAATTTTAGTGAGCTGAAATTCTAAGAAGTTGTTAAGTAATTCAGTTGCAGCCTCCCTGTAAGACCTTAGCCTAATATCATTTGTAACAAAATTTCCCTTCATCTGTTGTATAATCAAATCTGAGTCCCCTAGAATTGAAATATTATTTGCCCCTAGACTTCTAATTTGTTTGAGACCCAATAGAAGGGCTTCATATTCAGCCATGTTGTTTGTACATCTGAAATTTAGCCTATATGCATGACCTTGTGCATGGTCATTATGCATGTTGTGTATCCAAACACCTGCCCCTGCTCCTAATTTGTTTACTGACCCATCAAACTCTAGGTACCATAAGATTTCTTGGTCATGAATAGCCTTAATAGTTTTGCAAGCTTGTTTAGTAGGCATGTTTGGCTTTTGTAACTCATGTGATATGTCATTTTGCTTTGTTGAATCAATCACACAAAAACCTTTTTTAACTAAAGCACTTGATTGTTCATTCATGCTTTCTGTTTGTGTTGTTCTCAGGAGCTTAACATCACTTTTGGGACACATGTCAGCATTGTATAAGATAAATGAATCCATGTCAGAGTGAATGGAATAGATGGGGAAGTTTTGTAGCTTTTCTTGACTGCTGACCACATATTTCATCAATGTTTCTCGGTATAATCTCTTTGGCTGGCCAAAGACTGAAATTGTGGCATAGGACATGTCCAGCTGCAAAGATCCTTGGAGTTTAGCACCCCAAGATCTGGACAAAAGCATACCATACTTAGGTGGAATGTCAGCTAACACCACATCCATCAAGATTGTCTTAGCTGGATATTGCACTAAAGAAACACAAATATCTTTCATTAGGCCTAGGCACCTGACTTGACTGGAATCAAATGAAAACAAGTCCTTATAAGGTCTGGTGATGTCTAGATCTAGCTTTTCCATCACAGACTTAGGCATCAGATTATGGGAAGCTCCTGAGTCAAACATTGCATTATGTAACACTTTGTCATGAATGTTTAAGCTCACATAGAATGCGGGAACTCCTCCATCTACTGATTTTCCATTGACTTCTGGACCAAAAATTAGTTCTGGTTGATCATCTAAAACATTGAATGCATCACTATTCTCTGATATTTGCAGTGACCTATTGATTTGTTGTCTATAAACTTCATGTTTGGCCAATTCAGAGAGGGGAATGGCAATTTTTAGCTTGCCAATTTTTGTTTCTAAGTTGAAAGGTTTTTCTATCTGATTCTTTACATTTAGGGAAGCAAGCTTCTCTTTCTCAGCTGAGCTTTCTTTTACTATCTCTTGGTTATGGATATTGTTATCAAGTACATCTGATTTGTCATTATTTTCTGGAGGGTTATTCAAATTTTCTGTTGAAGAATGGGGTGTGAATGAATTGTTTCTTGAAGGTTGTAAGTCTGATATATTCTCCACAGTGACTTCCTTTTGTTGGGTTTTATCAAAGGATTCTGTTGAGACAACTTTATCCTTTGTTTTCTTCAGCTATTTTGTATCTTTCAGATTGGTAGGCTGAGGCACATCTATGGTTCTGCTTCTCAATTTGTACTATTTATGAACCTCATAAACTGTTGCATCATAGCCTTCTCTAAAAATGACTCTCCAGATTTGGTTTGAAATTTATTGAATTCATGGGCCTCTTGGTCATCTTGAGTTAGAAACACTTGTTGTTCACTATCTAGGCCCATTAAGTTAATGTGAGGATCCTTTGTTAGTTCACTTGAGGTTGAGGCTTCTGCATAATTCTCTTGAAATGGAGGCCTGATACTCTGATCCGGTCCAGTCCTTCCAGTAGTAGGGTTTTGGCCTTTTCTAAAGTTTGGAGTTCTAGTAGAGTTACTTGGTTGCCCTTCCCAGGATGATTTTCTTTCAATGGTCTCTACCCGGTCTCCCAATCTGTCCATTCCTTTGATGATTGCATCAAGTTTATGCTCAAATGCTGAAGGCTCTTCTTTGAATGTTGTTCTTCTTTCGGTTCTAGCCCTGTTTCGTTTGGCAATCAAATTTGCCTCTACACTAACGGCTACAATCTGCATGTCTGCTAGGCTTGGAGGGGCTCTTTCCCTTAGCTGATATGCCATGTCTGAGTCAAATCCATCAAGAAATTTGATAAAGGCTAAGTCAGGTGGGGGCCTAAGGTTCTGAGGGATAGCATTGTATGTATTGTTAAATCTAACACAATAATCTTGGACAGTCTCTTGTGGACCCCTTTTTAAATTGTAATACTCAGTTAGTATATGTAAAGGGTCTTTCTTCTTTTCCCGTTTGTTTAAGAAGACTTGATATAGGGCCTCGGGGTCAGCTATGGAATTTGCAGTAAGGGACCTAAACCAGGTCCTTACATCACCAGTTAGACTTTGAACAAAGATCTTCATCCTTACTCCTTCATCATCAATTTCATAGTTTTCAAAATACCCCTGCATCTTCTTGGTGTGCATTTGGGTTGTATAGGAACCAGCACCATCAGAATAAGTAATCTTACTTTGATAACCCTGAGGCATAGCCCTTGGATTTGCAGGTAACTGCAACGGAGCATACCGATTTTCCATAGTTACAGGGATAAATGGGACAGCTGGAACAACAGGGACGATAGTAGATATGTGTGTAGTAGATGGGGGCGTAGGGAGTGTGCCTTGAGAAGTGGATGAAGAACTAGGGGAAGAAGGGGCAGTATGAGGACGAACTGAAGCTTTAGTAGGGGTTGGAATATAACTTTGCTGAATTGTTTCAGGACTTGAATCAACAAAGTGTTCTTGTTGCTCTTGTTTCCTAAGGATCTTAGAAATTAGATTGGGATTTTCAAAAACAGCTGGAGGATCTGGGTCAGGATTTGACCTTATGTAACGAGTTTTCCTCTTTGAAGCCAGCTTCTAGATTTGTTTTTGGTAATTTTCTGAGAATGTTTTCAATCACAGGAGGTTCTTTTGAAACATAGGAAGCTTGAAATCTCCTCTGACTATGTTGAAAGAAGGAAACTGATTTATTCCCTAGCGGAGTCGCCAATGATGTTGAAAGAAGGAAACCGATTTATTCCCTAGCATATTCGCCAATGATGTTATCGCTCAGGTTATTCCCTGCTTCCTGTAGGGAATACGACCGAGGTAACCACTAACCAATCTTTTAGCTGCAGGTCCTAGCCTACCTGCAACTAGAGAGGGCTCTCTCTTTGTAATTTAGCTTTGTTTGAAGTGTTTTAGGCTAGTTATGATGAACAAGGTTTGGTTTTAAGTTTGTTGGATTGTGATCTCAAATAGAACTGGGATGCAAGTATATAACTATTTTTTCCATTGGGCAATGGAGTCATTGAGAGTGTAATTATTGAAAGGGATTCTTGGTGAAAAGGTAGTGCTACAGAGCAGGATAGGCAAGCTAGAAACAATTTTCAAATCTGGAAATAATGGAATGAAGTCAAGGAATGAAAGACAATCAATAATCTTTCATTATACTGGCAGAGGGAAAATGTATGAATATTGTGTAGGAGCAATTAAGGATTCCTAAACAGTATTCAAAATGACAGAACTAGTGCAAACATGAGCAGTTAAGAATTCATATTTATGACTAATCCTGAAAAAAACATAATAAATAACAGAGATTGAACATAAGGTGCATTCAAACAAATCTTATGCTATTCTTCTTCTCTGTTACCAAGATCATGAAACATAGATGAGATTTACAAAATAGAAAACATAAGACACAGTTTAATATAACTTATTGTTTCATAGCATGACACAGGAATTCTATAGCAAGTCCCAGAACATCCAATCCACCTTCAGATCATTCAGACACAGTGAACTTCAACAGCCATTTGTATTAAAACAGTTTGATATCTTACAGCGCAGTTCAGAACGAAGAAATCATCAACTCTCGATACATCTCTTTTACAAGTATATATAGGAGTTTTTTACAAAATATCCCATAGGGAAATATCTGGACATCAATGTATCCATCTACTTCTGACATAATTAATAACAATTTGTGGAAAAATCGCGCAGCAATAACTGAAGAATTAAAAGCTCTTTACTCATTGAGGCAGGTGTCCTGTGTGTTGTTGACCTTTCGTCTTTGGCTGTCGGTGGGTGACCGCTTCCTTGCAATGTTGTCCTGTAGTGCTGTTCTTTGACACCTGTTCTGCGCTTTTGAATATTAGCGCGAATTTCACCTACTGTTAGCTTGAATTTTATGGTAGCTGAGCTACATCATACAATTTCCTCATGCAGTCCATCAATGAGAAGAGATTCAAACCACTTTAAAAATCTGAAGCAAACTTTGCCACCAATCCTCAGTTGGCAATTGATGTTTTCTTAACTTGTATAATGTTTCATCAGCTTCAGTGTAGGTATAATAATTCGACCAAACTAGAAAAAGGTGTGCTACCTCATGCTCTATGTAAAACAAATCCTCCAACTTGTCATATAAACTCTGCCCTGTGGGAGGGACTGCTTCTTCTGTGCTGCTGGATGATGTTGTGATTTGATTTTGTATGAAGGTACTGAGCCTATTTGCATATTGTTCCTATTTTAGTAGTCTTCCAGCACTAGTGACCAGACTGAGTAAACATTTGGTTTGCAAATTTGCAAGCCTCTGTCTAAAAGCATTTACCTCTATCTGCATTTCCTGGCACTTCCTTTCTATAGTTTGGACAAAATTCCTCATGGTCAGCACCTTCTTGACTCTTACTATAGTCTCTGTCCTATTCTGGATGTTTAGTGCTGCCAGCTAGTCACCAGTACTAGTATTCGAAAAGTGAATCAATCGATAAGCTTGCTCAGGCTTATTCGCTAGCAATGTTCTGGCTTTATGAGCTTCATGCTGAGCTACAGCCATCAATTCTACTTGGTCAAACATGGTTTGTATTCCTGTCCATTGTCCAGCAAGAGATTGACCAATCTTATTCCACAAAATTGGTTTTATCTCAGTCAAGGTCCTATGGAGAGTGAGGTCTTTCTCCATGGCCTTTATCTTATTTTCCAGGGCCTTTACTTCCCTGGTTTTCTCAGCAACTGTCATTTTTGACTTATCATAACTAGCCTCAATCTTGGCTAGCTTTTCTTTTGTTTCCTTCATCACTGCCATTTGCAATTCAAGAGCCTTAATCTCTTTCATCATGGCCTCCATGCTCAAGTTGGCCTCTTGCACTGCTGCTGCAGTTGGATCTGCTGAAGTCGATGCACCTGCTGCTGCTGTTGAACCTGGGGGAGGTGCTGCTGAAGTAACTGATGTTGAAGGAGCTGTAATTATTAGAGTTGTTACTATTGGAGCAGTTTGGGATGATTGAGGGGCCAACTCTGGCTATTTCCCTCGTTGAGCTTCCTCCAATGCTTTCTCTGTTTCCATTATCCTTTCATTCATCCTCATAAGTAGACTTACCACATCTTCTACTTCTTGTTGTTGTGCTACTTCTGCAGTTTGAGGATGTATGGTGATTGGCAGCTTCATTAGTTTTCTTAATGCTGTTATGTCTTCCTCCTTTTTTCTAATCAAGGCCTATGTGCCTTTGGGATCTTTGGGATCATGTCCCAACTCTATGATGATCTCCTCCAAGGATTTTATCCTATTATCCTTGGCCAACGATGATGCCTTTTCCAGCTCTAACTGGGCAGAAGTATTGTATAGAGAGTTCTACAATTTGCGGGCTAATAGAGCCTTGTCTGCCAGTGTAGAATAAACCATTTCTCCTGTCTGCTTATGTAATTCAATCTGGTCTAGAGGATGAATATCTTTTGCTAGTACCTCCAGATTGGTTCTAATGTAATCTGCCGCTGACTGTGGCTGCTGTGTAATAGGCCTGAAGTGACTGAGTGTCATCTTCCCTGCTTCTATGTCATAGGCTGCCATTAGCCTCTGCTGATTTGTCGGAGCCATTCTCATTAACTGGTTGTAAAGCTGAAACCTTATAGGCTCATTTCTAACTTTAATCTCCATGAATTCCTTCTTTATATCCGAGCCCCTTTGGGTCTGCTGTTGGGAGGATGAAACCTCCCCACCTAGTTGTTTCTCTTGCTCCTGCTGCAAGGAGCTAACCAATGTTTCCAAGATAGGAGGGATCTGCTGCTCAGAAGTCCCCTCACCCCTGATGTTTCCTATGGTCTCTTCAGTTATTTCCTCCTCGGCATAGGGGTTTAAACTCTGCCTCTTTTCTCCTTGCTGGTCTGTGGATGTCCCTGTGGGTGTCCCATCTGTTCTATCCCTCTTTTTTCCTCTTTCCTCATTGTGAGGAGTTTGTAGCAGAGGAATTTCAGGTGCTTCTGTTTGTGTTAAAGGGCTTTTCTCTTGAACCTTTTCCAGCTTTGAGGATGGTTGCTCCTCCATTGTGCTTTGCTGTTCAGAATTTTCAATTTCTTTGCCCTTTTTTGCTAATGATATGGCCTCTTTAGCAGGCTGCCTTGAAGTAGCAGTTGAGGTGCTTTCTCCCACTGGTTGAGGCTGTGTGAAGGTGACCTGTGCAACATAATCTAGGTCAATCCTTTTCTCAATTTCTTTCATGTCTCTCTCTAATTTTTCTTCTTCAGTGAGCTCTTCATCATCTAAGGTACCCTCTACCCATTCTGGTTGATTGGCATATTGTTCAATGTGGGGGAGTAGCTAGTGCACATATCCTAAAAGCCTATGTTTGATTCTTCTAAGGCTTATGAAGTGTTCAGGGTCATATGGTGCCTAGTAGAAGCTCTATTTTAGCATGAGTTCTTGTCCTAGCATGTTGTCTGCATATTTCCATGCTTCTTCCCTTTTGTTAAAAACAAAGGGACCCAAAATGGGTCAAGTCTGCATTACTGAATTGCCTGAAATATTCCAAGGCAAAAAGTCTCATCGGGACATATCTTGGCAGCTTATAGGGAGAAAACTCACACCCATAAATTCTGATTACTGTGTGGTTTTGGTAGAAGTACCAATCACCAATGTTGTAGCCCTTAGAAAGATGCAAGATCCTTTGCATTTCAACACTAAGCCTGGTAGGAGGAGTCACCATCAATAGGCAAGTAGCAGGGTAAATGAATAGGTCAATAAATTCACAATATGTGTATGGAGAATGGTGGACTTCATGGAAAACTGAGGTCCAATAAACAACAGATCTCCTCTCTCCCTTTGGGTCTAATCTTCTGAGAGGAAGCTTAAAACTATCTGGGTGATAGTAGACCAGCAAGTGGTATATATAAGAAGTGTATTTAAACAAAATTTCTCTCTCCATCATCATGAATTGTTCATGTATCTTGTTTGCTATGAATGTGGCATAGTCATACATGACAGCAGGGGGCTGCCCTGGGGTGAATATGGTTAGGAGAAAGAATACAGTCTCATCCACAAATTCTCATGTTTTACATCCTAAGATGTATGAAATCATGTCCGCCATGAGCTTGCCTGTTTCATTAAATGAAGCCTGATGATAGGGAGGAGGATGATCATATTGGCACTATGGCTCCATAAACAACTGACTAACTCTTGATATTTCTGCTTTGGAGAGCCTTGCACCCTGATCCACCAAGAGTTTCATTGTGAGGGGTACCAGAGTCTGAGGAGGCTCAAAGTTCAACATTTCATTTATAGCTTGAGGAGTGATATAGAAGAACATAGACCCATCTGGACTGAGAATTTCCCTCAGAGTGGGTTCATAGTGTGCATGGCATAGGTGGATGAAATCAGGTAGCACGTTGACTTTTGGAAGGTAATAGAGGGGCATGCTGGATTGCCAAATCCCTAGAACATCAATGTTATTCCTATGATTGTGTTTAAATTGGCCCACAGCTTCGAGGTGAGAAGTAAGACCCATCATATCTCTGATCTGAAAGTCTTTGTCTGCTAATGGTAGCCACTCTAAGTCCATATGTGGAGCATTTAAAGGAGCAATGTTCAAGGCTACTAGAGTCTCCATATCTGATAGTGCTGGTATGGATGGCAATGTAGGTGTCAAACAACAATAGGAAGTGGAATTTAAGCTCAGAGGATATTGACAGCAGTATGAAAACTGACTTTCTTTCCCAAACCAATTTCTGTGTATTCAGTTTATGATGAATAACAAATTTACAGCCCTTTGACTGGGTTTTTCACACAATTTTGCCAAATCACATGCTCTGTAGGAAGAACGCCGAGAGGATTTGTATTGAATTTTTCCAAAGGGGGGCAAGTCTGCAAAGGGAAAGGGAAACTGAGGGTTCCCCTTTAAGAAAATAGGTTACAATTAATCGGAACAGGACGCTCGGCTAATTTAACTCAAAGTTTGAGCGATTTGTGGAGTTTGTGAGCGAATATAAACGAACACAGTGTAGGAATAGCTTGTTTGCAGAGGAGATTAGTTGAAATTTGCAAGTTTGCTGTGAATTACCAGCTCAATAAGAAATTTCGAATAGGGAAGGATTAGTAGGAGTGCTAACAGAGATAAAATGCAGGCACCTTCAGCAAATTTTGAACAGAGGAGAAAAACAGGGCTTTCGGGTGAAATGTGGATAAATACCTTTTTACAGGGCGTGAGGACACTTGACAGGTATAGGTCAAGCTATGGAGCGCTACTGCGGAGCAGAATTGTAGGTTGACAGGCTGTAGAAGCTCCCGGAGTGAAAAATAGCAGAAAAACGCATGCACGTCGTTCACACAGCGAAAACAGAAATAAACCAAAAATAGTCGTTTTCACGACTTTTAACCAATTTTTGGAAATTTAGCGCTTTTTGGCGCGTTCCTCGGATGACATCATCATGACGTATTTTTTGTCAGGTAGTGGGTACGGAAGATGACTTGGTCGGTGACGTAGATGATGATGTCATCATGACACGGTGGCAGGGTGATGACGTCAGCGGGTGACATGGCACAGGTACAGCACAGTGGCAGGCGACGTGGCGGCAACGTCATGTGGTGACGTAGGTAGGCGGGGAGGGCAGTAAGCAGTTTGCATCGGACCGCTTTTGGTACGGGAGTGGTATGTGTCAGGGGCGACCCGATGCAATAGGCGGCCGACAGCTGTCCCGGTGTACGACGGTGAAACCGTTGACCATGAGGTACTATCATACCGCTAAGAAGGGGTGCTCGATATTCATTAGGGCTGTCGGATCTAGGAGGGCCGGTCCTACGGTGGACGGGAGGGCAAAGTGATCGGGGTTTAATAGAAATGTGTGCCCGATAATGGTTAACTATTTGCGGCCTCGGGTGGGTTTGGGACTTTAGGTTAAAGATTAATGTGTTTTGGTGCGGGAGTATAGTTATTCGTTCAACCAAATGTTTAAACAAAATCCATAGTAATATGTATGAGCAGAGGGTAATGGTATGGTTTTATGTGTTGGGGGGGTTTAATATGGTTATTTATTTAACCAAAAGTTAAATAAATCCCAGGGGTAGCGAACGCGGAAGGGCTAACAATGGGTCCCAAATGGACCTAAGGTTTCCCGACTTTAGTACTTGGCTACAGTTGCCATGGGGAGGAATATTTAGTGTTTTTTGGGGTTTTTATATAGCTTCTTGTAGAATAGGGGGAGGGGAAATGATTTAGGGAGCTCGATAATAGGGTTAGATGTTAATATGGAATGAAAAGGAAATGGATGTATGCTAAGTTTATAGAATGGAGAATTAAGCATAGGGAAATGAATGGATTGTGTAAAGATTAATTTTACACAAGAAATGTGGCTTCTTTTCACTAAGTCAACTCAGATGTCAACGGTTTTTAAGTGGAGTGAAAATGGACTTTTTGGGCAGATCCCAAGGTCCTTGAGGGGATGTTAGTGAATGATTTCTGAGGAAATGAAAGGGGAAGTTAGTCATGTTTCCTTGTTGTACCACCAAACAACTGCCATGGTGCCAATGCCATAAGTGAGATAAGTATTTCTTGACAATACCACAAGTGATTACCAATCTACTTCTGCAACCTCAAACTACCTACCCAGCCTAATACACCTAACATTTTTTCTTCCTTTGCATTGGGTGCACTTGAACTGGAAAACCCTGATTGTCCCTTTTTCTTTTGACTACCCTCCTATCTAAATGTACCCTTATCTCTTCCAAGGGCCCAGATTAAGCAATTGGGCTCCTTAAATTCTCTACTTAGCTAGCCATCTGCCAAGTTTGAACTGTTTGGACAGGTATTGCTTTCTCTATTCTACAACAGAAATTTAAACATGGCATGGTCCATATTGAACTGTTGGGCCATTCATCAAATGAAATGAGCAGTAGTACCTCCACATGGTAATCTTGCAAAATAAGATAGTGGTGGCATTTTAACTAGCCACTGTCCTGGTCTTTGATTTGGGGTTCATTTTCATTATTTTTTCTGACCAATTGATTTTCTTGCCTTTTGATTATTCTTTTAAGGCATACCCTCTTTTCATCTTTTAATTTTCTTTGTCTGTATACAAAATATGGAAACCTCGTGCAGCATGCAGGGATGAACATATTTAGCACTTCCACTGTCAATCATGAAAAAATGAAACCTATTGGTATAGGAATCTAACAGGTTTATAATTATAACATTTGGAGATATGAATGGAGGGTTACAAGCCCGGAGGTTAATTTTTTTATTTTTTAATTTTTTAATTTAATTTTAATTTTAATTTATTAATTTATTATTATTTATTATTATTATTATTATTATTATTTCTAGACTAGTTCACTAGGTCTATGGAAGATACTTTAGTATGCAATTATAAATTTTGTATAACAAATTAGTGAATCCATTGGGGATCATTATTTTCCATTAGTGGTTTCCTTGACCTTGGCACTTGTTTCACCTCTTGAATTGACCTTCATTTCCTCACTCAGAACTTGATTAACCCTAGGAAAACCATTATTTGAGCTTGATTTGATTTTTTGTGTTGTAATTTGGCCATATCTGCAACAACGCTCCCCTTGGTATAGATATAGAGTGCTTCAATGCACCTTCTCCTTCTTTGCACCTGCGTTGCAGAGCACTGGTGCATGTTATGCACTTGTGCCAATCCCTGTAAGATGCAAAAAATTGCCACTTGTGCCTTTCTCTTTGATTTTCTTTGTTCCAGCTAGTTTTCCTTATGTGCATGTGTGTCTCTTGGTCTCTGAAAATCCTTCACTTTGTTTGCTTTTGGTTTTAGTAGCCTTTGATAAGATTTTGTTTGGATTTCACTTTTTTCTTTTCAATTAGGTAATTAGCAAACTTTTGCTTGATCATTAATTGCTTGAAAGAATTGATATTACAATCATCATTATATATAGTTTCTTTTACCAGTGATTTAGCAAGCATATTAGTTTTCATTTCATTTAGAAATTAAGTGGATTGGAAATAAAAATCTCATCATGTATAATTTTGCATTGCATTAGGGTTTTGTGTGTAAAATTTTAAATTGGAATAGTTGCATTAGGGGAATTGACTTAACAAATTTTGTTTGTTAAATTTTGTATGTTGCATTAATCTTTGTTCTCTTCCCTCCTGTACATAGATTTTGATTGAAAATAAAACTTCATTTTTTTCATGCTAGATTGCATTTTTAGGATATTCAAGTGAAATTCGTGGTGAGCCTTGAAAATTGAAACATAATTCAAGATAAACTTTAAAATTTATTGAATCAATATTAAGGATAATTTGAAACATTAAACCAAACATCTAGAGGTCTAGGTTAGAGATGTGTTCCGACGTCTATAAACATAGGAGTTGTCATTTTTTGCCAGCATTGTATTTTGGGGGTGAAATCACATTCCATGTACATAAGTGTATATGACCGTTCTCCATGTACATTCGGGTATATCAAATGGAACTCCACGCATGAAAAGTATATGGGAATGTTCTCATCATACGGTTAAGCATTAGACAACACTAACATATATTGAACTTACATGTACCATCAAGTATATTTTGGAAGTCCACACTAGGTTGCTATCCTCACCTTATGTAACCGAGTTGGTCGCCTTGTATACTATGATACACTGAACATAACATTTAGGGATATTTCCTGCCCGTACGTAAATCCTTGGTTCTAAAAGGTGGTATATTGAAATTCACAAGTTCTTGGTAAACCCTTTTGTCTAAATTAGCCTTTTTGATTTATTTTTTGTTTTTAATTTTTAAAATTTATTAAATCAACATAGAAGAGAAACCCCCTCACCCCCATCATTTGTGTAGGATGAAAAGATTGGATCCTCTAACACCTAAGGGAACTATTAGATGTTGTCAGTGTCGTCAGAAGAACCAAACGATGTAGACTAATGAATCTAGTATTTCGGGAGCTACTACTTATAGTCCTCCACTTGAAATAGATCCACTAGAATCATCCCTTCATGTGAGTACTGAACCCGAGATTACTTCCTCATTTGTGGGTGAGTCCAACATAGTTGAAATATAAGCACCTGAGATTTCATTAATTGAGGTTATTGAACTTGACTGTATTGAATTAGAGACAACACAATCTAAGGTTATACAACCTGAGGCACCTCAGTTAACTACATCTGTTACTTCATGACCTTCTCCTTCTCTTGCTCTATGTTTGATCCAACCACAACCTATATATCTTGGACCCGACGGTGAACCACTTCAACATGGCCTTGTGAGAATTGAAGATATTCCTTAGGAAAAGCCTCAACCCTCCTCTCCTACCCAGTTGAGAGGGACTCATCTTTATTAGGTCCATTATTTTCCTTCTCTTCCTACTCCATCACAAGCTCCTTTGTCTAGTTCATTTCCTTTCAACTCACCCTTGAGTTTCCCTCAACAATCCTCTTTGGGACAGTTAACCATGACTAAATTTTCTATGGTTTCTTACCCTATATATACTACTATGACCAAAAAAACCCATGTTGCAACTTCATCCATGTTTGTAACTTTGCTAAAAACACATTTGTATGGTGGTTCGTTTGTCCTGTCTGATTACCAATCATTGTCTGTTACCTTTTCCATGTCATCCTCTTCTAGAATGCCATTTGGAACTTCTTTGTTTGGCACTACACAATATGCTCTTTCTCCTCCATTTACACCTACAATTGATAAACATCCTTGTCCTTATGTTAGTGGGTATGGGCACCTACAACAATCCATTCCACTTCATATTAGGAACCCTCCTCTTAGGGGGAAGTTTCCTCCATATTACCCTCCTCTTTCAGTAAGGGGGGAACTTGTCATTGGAATATTTTCATCTCCTCATAAAATATTACAAGTTAGTGCTCAATCTCATTTGAGACCTCCACATCTAGGAATGGCTATCGATTTTTGGCAACGTACATTGCCCATACAATGTGGTTCAGTTTTGGATGCACCTGTTATCTATCAACTTGTTCCATCTACGACAGATTCCTACTCATCAACCTATACCCCAACTTGTTCAATATCATGTTAATATAAACCAACCTTTATAGGCTACATATTTGACTCAACCTACTCTACCTGTATCTGATGCCTCACAAGCCCCATTTACCCAGCCTCTTCAGGGTATCTTATAACCTTCATCGCTTGGCCAAGCTATTCCTCAAATTCAAGTGGGTCAAAATGTATATGGTATGGTGTAGGAACAACCTAACCAAGCTTATGTTGGGATGATGAAAAATACCATAGGGAAACCGTATCAACCATATCAAGTTATCCCTCAAATGCCTTACCAAGGTCAGCAAATCCAAACCCAACCATTTCAACCTTTACAAGGTTATCCTGGAGATAGGAAACAAGGTTATGTGCATCTCGGTTATCAAAATCCTCCCTGTCCCAGAGCATAGAAACATGTTGCTCAAGCCATCCCATCTTACCCATGGTATCCACCATAAAACTTTAATAGGTTGTTGCCATTTGTAGCAACTCATGAATTTCTAGATCTGACTCGAGTTACCAATGATCCCATTTCCCATTCTCCTAGTGGTCGGTTATTCCCACAAAATTGTACAATGATATCCCTAAATTCAATGGAAATCTTGGAAAAGACCCATTTACATACATTATGACTTATCATTTATGGTTTTCTTCGAACCCTCTCAATGATGACTCTATCCATTTAAGTCTTTTCTAGCACACACTTATCAGTATGATAGAAAAATGGTATATTGAATTACCACAAGCTTCGTTCAATAATTTCAACACATTAGCTACCACATTCTTAATGTATTTTCAATTCCCCATTCGATATGAAACTGGAAACCATTTTCAAACAATCTGCTTCCACTCACATTTCTGATCACATTCATTGAGTGGTGATGTCACCATCATTTGGTGAAAAATTTTGTCACTGATTATCTGTTAGTTGAATGGTTCATTAAGTCTCTGTTACCATCCATAACAAAATATGTCGCTAAAGGTGGAGTTGTAATTGGACAGTAAGTAATTTATCGTGCCCAATATCTTGATCTTATTTATTTCCAACTTGACATACTATATGATAAAATGACAAATGCTCTGCGACCTTCCAATATTGTTCCTCATCCTCCCATAAAGAATCACATGCCACTAACGACGTGATAGGCTATGCTAGCTAGTAGTAGGTGAGTAAACCATCTGGTTCGACTCTTATTGTGGCAGCCCAAAACCCTCTTTCCACTACTCCTGTAGCTTCTACTTCCAATATCAACGCCATTCAATCCACCAAAGGAAAATTTCAAAAGCCAGTAAGTAAGAATAAAGGAAAAGGTAAAAAGAAGAAAGATAATCCTTCACAGGATAAACAAAATAATAAGTCTTTTGAAGAATAGTGGAAACCTCATTATCCATTATTAATTTGTAATGAGGATAATTTCACTCGTGACTGTCCACATCGAGTGAATGTTAATCAATTCCTTAAGTCATCCGTTGCACCCACTGTGTTGATATACGTTTTTGAATCAAGAGACTAATATGGTTTCTCGGGAACCTACTTCCTCTAACTCGGTTATGATGCTTTCCTCCACCAAGCCAAACAATGACATTATGGTGGCCAACAAGAATAAATACCATGGTAATGTGAATCCCATGACTATTTAGGCTACTGATCAACTTGCTAGTTCTACTGCATCTCCATCACATCCTACTCCAAATGTGTTTCCTACCAATTTGATAATTAAGCCTCCCAAAGGAATTATCCATAAATACACATTCGAAACTTATTAGAGAGCTACTCAAAATGATAACATAGTTGAGGATCTCACTCAGGCTCCTTCAACTATGTCAACTCTTGAGGTGTTGAGAAATTTTCCCACCCAAAAGAAAGATTTACTTTCCACTATTGGATGTATTGATCCCTCAGATTCCAACCTTGTAGTGTTTAACCATGAGAATTATACAACTCGACTTCCAACCCAATTAGCTTTCATGATTCAGGTTGTTGTTCAAAGTAAGACCATTCATTGCTCCATTGTGGAGAAGGAGCTTCAACCTGTATCATGTCACTTTCTTACTAGAAGTCCATTGGTTCTCCCCAATTAAATCAATCACTAACTACTCTAAAGAATTTTGATGGAAGAGGCTTCAAGCCTTGTGGAATTTTGAATTTGTTACAAGTACAATTAGGTGGCAAGGCAGTGTTGGTAGAAGTCAAAGTTATCGACAAACCGTTAGATTATAACCTTATACTAGGTCGTACCTGGGTTTATGCTATGGCTGCTATTATTTGACATATTTCAGAATGATCACTTTCCCTAATAAGGAATGCATAATATCCATTGATCAACTCACTTTCTTTGTCATGATTTCTCAAGTTACTGGAATCATACCTCTTATGGGAGAAACCTCACATCCATATCACCATGTCGGGGTAGGACTGTTTAGAGATTCTTCCCTCATGGGAACCTTTTCTATTCCTCATCTTTCTCCTCATTCCATTCCCAACAACTATATTCTGGTTTCTTATATCAACATGCTATCTTCTTGTACTACTCCATCTAATCCTTGGATAGTGCAAGATGAATCTAATATTGACACTTTTTATGACCACATGCTGCTCAGTCCCATTGAGCTCGACTATGAAGCCATCTATTCAGCCAGTGTGGCACATTTTACTCCCTCCTCTTCGATTAGTTGGGTTTATCATTCCTTAGATTATGACACATCCTCTGATCCTTTCTCTCATACTTTTTCTACTAATGAGAGCATCATGGAGACCATGATGCTGGATGATGCGTTGTGGGACGACCATCACCATCGTTCCTCCTTTCCAGATTCCTCCAAGGATAATCTTAGTGGACTCTATTGGCCCAATGTTGTTGAGATGTCTACGAATTTTGTATCCATCCATGATATCAATTATGAGTAGAATTTGTCTAATATTTAGGAGACTATCCCTCTTGATATTTCAATCAAACCCAGAATTGTTGAGAATGTACATATTGGTGCATATTGCTCTCTTGATGAGATCAAGACTTATAAATCCCTTTTCTAGGAATTTAGAGACATTTTCCCCTGGGCGTATGAAGATATGCTAGGTATTGATCTAAACTTTACTGTACATGAAATCAAGACATATCTTGATGTTAAGCTAGTTTAGTATTGCCTTCGTCTGGTCCATCCCAAGAAGGTTGCCACTATTAAGGCCGAAGTTGAAAAACTTCTACATGCTAGTTTCATCTACCAAGTACCTCTCACTGATTGGGTATCCAACATTGTTCCTATCATGAAGAAATAAGGAATAATTTTTGTGTTTGTTGATTACTGGGACATTAATCGTGCTTATCCTAAGGACAATTATCCTACCCCTTTCATTCTCCAGATTATTGATGATTGTGCTGGTTGTGAAATATTTTCATTTATGGATTACTTTTCCAGCTATAATTAGATCAACATTCTCCCATCAGACCAACATAAAACTACATTTATTTGTCCATGGGGCATGTTATCACTTAGAACTAAAAGTTTGATGCATATAATTGCATGCCCTAGTTTGATGACAAAGGTCTATGTTAAAGTTGGTTTCATTTTTATTTGTCTCACTTAGGATTTGGAGTTTTAAAGGTTTTTAGCTTAAATCATACTCCGCTCCTATTGGTTTTCCTCCACTCATCATTATTCCATAGTCATGTCTTGTCTCATCCGAGTCACCGTGTCTTTTAGTGATTTCGCAGCGTAATCTCATTTGCCCATTTCGCAGCGCAATCATGGTCTAGCATTTTCGCAACACATCATGATTAGGCAGTTTCGCATCGCATCATTAAAAAATATAAGTAACAGCGCTGCGAAATCATGGATTCGTGCATTTCGCAGCGAATCTTTCCCGAAATGTCAAGTCCGTAGGTGAGTCATCATTCTTGTCTACTCATGTCAGTCTGCATACCTCTTGTATCATGTTTGAATGTTCATTTGCCACTACTCCACCAATAGACTGTTGATATGCACCGAAATATCATTCCCGAGAGATTTTACCGTGCATACACCTTAATGATGGTCGTAAGTGCTGCATGAGTGACCAGTCTGCCTCATTATGCATTGAAGCGTTTCAATTTGAATTTCAAGCGAGGCTGATTTCAAGCGAGCCTGTTTACAAGTGAGGCTGACTGAATCACCATCCCGACCGGAGCTGTTAGAATTTGGACGTGAAGATCTCAAAGGAAAAATGGAGAGAAAAGAGCACAGATCCGGTAAATGTCAGAGGAATGAACCTGAAGGCCTAGACATAGCGTTGAGGGATGAAGGCGTGAAGAAAGCATTCAAAGATGTCGGGTGCTGGAACTTCTGCAAAATGCTACAAGGGGGACATGCACAGGTAACTAAGGAATTTGCGCTAAACTTCACTAGTTTAAATTCAAAGATAGCCATGCTAGAAGTACAGGTTTCCCCAGAAGTAATAGATGATGTAGTAGAGATCCCAAGAGGACGGGAAGAATGGTTTAAAAATTTTAAATTTGATATGAATCCGTGTAAGGAGTTTTTAAAGGAGGCATATGTAAATGAAGATTTAACAAAAGCAGTGCCCAGACATTATGTCAAGGAACACTATGCTCTTCTTCTCACCTGCATACAGAAATATTTAACCTGTGAAGGAAGGTACAATAAGGTTTATTCTTACCATTTTAAACTGCTCTTGCATTTCACCGGGAAATTCTCCATAGACATTCCTTTTTATTTATTTCGCAGTTTGAGTAAGATGTGTGATAAGGTGCAGCTGAGGAAAGAGGACTGTGAAACCTCTTTATTTCATCATGGTTTGATTAAGTTGTTAGTTTTAGATGGCCTCCAAAAGATAGGCAGAGACTGGAATTCGTTTATTTTCATGGCTGGATTCCAAAGCAAGACTGGCCTTACTCCACAACCAGCGAGAGAATTCACCATAGCTGAGCTTCAAAAGGAAGTAAGAGTTAAAAAGCAAACCAAGTCACAGTTAAGAAAACCAGTGAAGCCACTAATCATTCAAGAACAACCTCAGCAATCAACAAAGGAAAAAACTCAGGGTAAGAAGATTGTACTTGAAACAGGCAAATCTAAAGCAATCTCAAGGGTAAGGACAAGAAGCCAAATGAATAAGGAAAAAGGTAAAGCTATAGTTGTTGAAGAAAGCCCAGTGTCTAAGGCAAGCTTGAATGATTTATTACAGGCCATTGAATTAGAGCAGTCTAAACCAATTCAAATTGATTTGACACAGTCACCACAAGAAAGTGTTAAGAAAACCAAGGCCTCAAAAAGGCTTAAATTTGATGAACCATCCCAGGAATTTATTTTTAAACCTAGAAGACCTATGACAAGAAAGTTCCAGCAAGCACAGGAAGCACTGCGCAGAATAGAGGAAACAGGGGAAGGGACACGACCTCGGCAAAAGAGCAGCGCAAACAAAATAGTCATCACATCTCAAGGAGATTATGTAGCAGCCATGAAGAGCCAAATAGAAGCAGCTGAAGATGAGATAAACCAACTGAGCAAAGCTGCTAGAGAACTGAAGGCACAGCTAGGCCAGTTACATACAAAATGAATTCTCTTTTCAGGAAAGGTTTTGTTCCATATTTTTGTTAATTTTGCTTAGTCTTATTATTTTGAAGACATATAAATCCCTGCTATACAGATGAAAAACCAAAGGGATTTTTTGGAAATCAGGTTTTTGGGAGATAAAGTTTTCGGGTTAAAGGCAAGCTGTTTTAAATAAAACAGCAGTTTCGTAGCGCGCTACGAAACTGCTGTAGGTGATGATTTCAAACGCAGAGCAGCTGTTTTGTATTATGAATGGGGATTTTGAAAGAGAGACACCTTAAGGGTACACAAGACATCAAATGGAGCTACAATAGCCATTCAGACCAAAACAGGTGTCCATTTAAAAGGGTGAAATATTTTAACCTAAGTCTAAAATTTATGTTATAAAGTCCCTTTATCACCGTTGAAAAGGCATTTAATGAATTGCATACAAGGAAATTTTTCCTACCCACATGTCCGTCAATGCAGCCTACAGCACTTCAAAAACGTGACAGTGTTCCATATTTTGGGTTATTAAAGGCTTCGAACATGCTGTTATATACATTCGAGAAAATTGAGGAAAACAGGGACCAAGAAGCAGGGGACATCTCCTACTACTACTGGGCAGTTAGAGATTCTACGTTCAAGGTCAATATGGAGTATTAAATATCCAGCTTATCCAATTTGAAAGAGGACCAGGTGTCAAAGAACGAGGAGTAGCCACTATGGCATGGAAAGGGAGTTAGAGTCCTAGTTAATTTAGAACTTTTTAAAAATTCCAGTCAGCACTTTATTGTATTTAATAGTCAGTTAAATAGCTTATAGGTGTCATTAGAGAGAAGGATCGAGTTATTAATTTCCCCTCATGCTGGAGGAGGAAGCTCGAATTAGTTAGA
Organism: Pinus taeda; assembly: GCA_000404065.3. Lineage (NCBI taxonomy): Eukaryota > Viridiplantae > Streptophyta > Pinopsida > Pinales > Pinaceae > Pinus > Pinus taeda. Next base: position 445,145 of record APFE030197813.1, on the reverse strand, counting down.
ATAAGGATTCTATATATAGCTGAAACAGCAATGTAATGAGGGTTGGAAATTTGATAACAGAAGTACTGTTTTAGCTTATGTAAAGACCATTTTCAGTAATATAAGTTGTCTGCTTTTCTTTTCAGGATTCATGAAGGATTTCCATGTTCAGAATGTGTGATTTGTTCTTTCCTTAATGGCTTTTACAGTTGCATAGATGTGTAATCACTCAGAATTCACTGATTGTGCTCTGATTTCCTGTATGCATTTATGAACTG